>VZTV01047843.1:0-12782 GCA_013400875.1 Anhinga rufa
GATGATGATGATGAAAATCCTCCCTTATATTTATACTCTAAAGATTCCAGAGGAGAAAAAAAGCCAACAACCTTTCTTTTGATTTGTTATTTTTTTTCCTCATCTGTACACAAAGTGCTAATGACCAGTTCTTAAATAAATGACCTGAAAAACATCTTGGCAAGTTTATGGACAGACCAAGCATTGATCTACTTTCAGAGAGAAGGAAGAGGAAAGACCAAAAGAAAACTGCAGCAGGCAACGTGCAAAACAATGCTCTTAACTGAGAACTGGAAAAAAAAAATCTAGGTCTATCTGCTCTTGGAAAACAACCAGCTACTGACAAGGATATCAGCATCAGAAATCCCTCCTTTCTCCCCACTTTGAATATCCCCCAATCATTTTCTTTTTAACTGGTGTTGCCAGCAACTTGGTTGCTTGAGTCAGTGGGACAGAAATAATTTCCACCACTATTGCAGGAGACTGGCCTAGCAGAACAGTACTTAGTACCCTTAATACT
Source organism: Anhinga rufa (assembly GCA_013400875.1). Lineage (NCBI taxonomy): Eukaryota > Metazoa > Chordata > Aves > Suliformes > Anhingidae > Anhinga > Anhinga rufa. The sequence goes on from VZTV01047843.1 coordinate 500, forward strand.
TTTCAGTCTCCCTCATACTAATAGCTAAACATTTCTTCTGTGCCAACTGTGGGGAAGCCAGTTGCTGACAACACGTCAGCCACAAGTCATTCTGTGGTGCAGCTGGTTTCTGGAGTCTTGCTTGTACCATTGGTAACGTAGGCTCAGCTACGGGAGATGACAGAGCAAACAGACCTTTGCCTGTAACCACCATCTTATGCAAAGAGGCATCTTATTCATGCTCAGCAGGCATTTGGAGCATCATATGAAACACCAACACTCTTTACTGCAACCATGGGGGCAGCAGTTCACTTGCCTTAGGAGCTATGACTTTACCACAATGGAGAGGTTCTGGTGTGAGCAGCAATGGATGACTTGCAAAATTTCTTTAGCACAGAGGGAACTCCAAGGAGTTGAGGAGCTCTTCCATTATCAAAATATGTTCAGCTGCAGAGATAATTAGAGGCTTGATCAACCTGAGAACATAAGGGCCAAGTTCAATAAGAAACTTCGCCATTCTGAAGACACAAAATGCCTTTAATGTTTTTAGTTTCTAACTCCCATAGGTGGGATCTGTAACCCTGGTTTTGGTATTAAGGCCCTCCTTACAGAGTGTTGGGAGGTACAGTCTGGCTGAAATGGACAGTTTCCAGTGTAATGGTCTCACAGAAGAAGTCACACGGGACCCCCAGTCCTAGCACAAGGAGCCTGGAGATCTGCCTCTTGTGCAAAAAAGCAGAGCCAGACCCATTCCCCCACATCCAGGTCTTTCTGCAACTCAGGTCAGCATATTTAAGCTCTTGGTGGACAAAATGATCAGGCTTTGCTGATAACAAGAGCTGCTTTAGCACTGCTTCAGGACCAGGCACTTGAGTAACTATTTATAGATGAGAGAAGAGCAGCAACAGGGAAAAGGAAGGAAAAATGGAACTGACTGAATGTGTGAGCAACATTTTTCATTTTTAAATTATACATCTGCAAAGTGATCTCAGGAGCTAGCAACTACCATTCCATTCTCCAAATATCTGATTTCATCAAGAAGTTTTAAGGACTTTAGAATCCCTTAATTCACAGTTGTGAATTAAGAGTGAAGACTAAATATATACATAGTGCTCTGGATCTTCAAAGCCCTCAGTGACTGCTGGTGCAGTGACCCTTGCTATAGTCTTTTGATGTAGGAAGTGAACACCGGTACTGTTTAATGGTCAAGAATCACGTGGAGACGGTCCTGTCCTCAAGACCAGCTCTCACATCTTGGGTCTCCAGGTGCTGGCAAAGTCCCTATGAGTAATTCAGAGAAAAGCCTGTGTTGCTCTAAACTGAAGTTGGTGAAGCAGCCTCTCAGAGACTGATCTGGAGCTGGGATTGCTGAGGGAAGAGCTGAACTCCAGGGCACTTCCTCCAAGCTCTAGAGCCACTCAGTGGCTCCTGCTGTTTCACCTCACCCCTCCCACATCTCTGCTACCCATTGGGGTACGGCACAACGTATTCCCTCCTGCATCCTGACCAGTGCAACAAAATAAGGAGCTATATCCCCAACACTTATTGTATTATATGAAGATTAATTTGATCTTGCAGGCATGCATGTTAACATGCTTTGTGCTTTGCACAAAAAAAACCCCAAACAAACAAACAAAAAAAAAAAAACCAAAACAAAAAAAAAAACCTGCAACACTGAGATACTGATGCAAGGCTGAAATCAACCCCCCACTGCACCCCCCTCCACTTTAGGTTTGGAAGGTGGCTTGTTCACAGCCAGCCTGATCATCTCCATATTTAAATCCATCTCACGATATAGACCTTAACTGTCTATCACCTTTTCTGGGAAAACGGGCTACTCTGAGGTCGACACCCTTTCATTTGCTCCTATTGAACCTGTTTTGCTTGTCATCAGCCCAGAGGGACAAAGCAGGAGAGGGAGGGAGAGAATGACTCCCTGTCTCTGAGGTTGGACTTCCCCAGGACTTTCCACAGCAGGATTTCCCTCCCAACGACAGGTTTCAAGCATCCTGAGTACGACTGGTTTCCAGTACAACTGTCAGCAGTTCAGGAATCAAGGAAAGCACAAATTACTTTTTTCCCCATGCTATTGAAGGCTTTGGCACTTGAGGACCTCGTCCGGTGTCACTGCATGTCCCCATCCCAGGGATGCGTGTGGCACTGGGGCTCAGCTGTCGGCATGGGCTCATCGGCTGCGGTGGGAAGGGGACGGTGACTGTCCCAGCGCTGTGCGAGGTGCCAGGACCGTCTCCTTCTTGCAGAGAGATTCAGCAGCTCTTTCCACTAGATGGCATCTCCGTCCTGCAAACATCTCCGGCTCCCTTGACGTTATCTAACCTTCCTGGATTTACACGGTTTAGAGAACATCATTCTAGCATTTAGCAATTAAGGATGGACAAGTATTTCGTTAGTCTGCATCAATTTCTATTCCACAATACCACACAAAAGAACCATAGACTAGCGGCATTGGAGCATCTTCCTTTCAAACATCCCTTCCAAAACACTGGTACCGCTGCAAATGATCTCCTAGTGACAGGGACTTTGTTCTCTCAGTACTTCACATTTATTTCCAGATGTGCTTCCTGATTTGGGCAATCGTTTCAATGCTGATAGGAAATTTTTGAGATTAGTCATACTTAGGGGCTAATCCATCAGGTCAAATGGTAGCAAAACAAGGTATTTATTCACACTGCAAAATTCCATCTGTGAATTGCATTATAACATGTCCAAGCTATGTAGTTTGAGCTGTGACTAGTTTTGTGAACAAAAGATCAGCTGTAACAGACCTCTCTAAGTCTCCTGCGCTACGGCCTCACCAGAACCTGTGTTGTCTGAAACTTGTAATAAATGCCCAGACTGATGTGTCTGGAACTACGAGGGTAGGTCACTGAAACTGGGTCTGCAACAACTGGTCTGTTTGCTGCACCAGGAGGGCTAAGGAGCCTTCCTTTGGTTAACTGGGTTTGTCAAAGTACCTGCAGCTCTGCTGTGACTGATAGCACTATCCTGGAGCCAAAGGAATATGTTTTGGTGAACACTCTTAAGGACACCAATGCACCATGTGCCTGCCCCTCTCCTCTACCACATTATTTATATATTTTGGGTACCAGTGAAGTAAACCTAGACTAACAGAAGAGAAGCTGGTCCAAAGAAACTTGAAACAGATTCATTAAAATTACCTATCAAGGTAGGATAACAGATAGAAACAAAGCCCCAGTGTTGCCACACAGAACTATTCTTCAATAGCAGTCATTATCAGCAGAGTCAAGGGATTCTGATGTTAAAGTAATTTTTATATACATATACATATACTATATGCATATACTATATATACTGTATAGACTACATACACATCCTATCCAATGTATTTTGGTGCAGGTCCTAAATTAGTCACTCTGATTCCCTCCTGGACACTTCCTGAGTAGGAGAACAACATTTCCAAACTTTTTAGAGGCAAATGCACCAGAAGAAACACCAGGCATCAGCCCAATAATTGGTGAAGGAAAGACAGATTTGTGCCCAGGGAATTAACCTGTTTCTGCAGCACTTTCCTGGAATCACTGCAGCTGCTGTAATTGGGAAAATGTGTCAGAGATTAGATTAGGTTGGTTTCCGGTGGAAGATACCACTAAGGTGAATATGGTGATAACAAGTCAATATGTCATACCCATTGAGATTCACATTATTTTTACAGTATTTAAGTTAGACTCAGACAGACCAATTGCCCCTTATAAATTGAACACAAAGAATGGTGCAGATGCCATAATAATGTTAATCAAACAAGAGTTTAAGCTGGAACTTTCCTCATGACTATTGCATGGCTAGAAGAGCAAGCAAGCAATATGGATGCAAAAATACAACACTGTGGTCATGGTTGGGTGGGCACAGGTTATAAACTGTTGAACTGAAATACTGGATAAATGTCATTTGATATCATGGTATTTCCAGTGATTTAGGGACTGCATACTATGCAAGAACCCTGGTACCCCCACACTTCTTGTTCTTGCAGATCATAATGAGAGTGACAACAAAAATACTGTGATGAGGAACAAATGCTATCCAAACCTCATATGCCAGGTGACAGCCTAATGAAGCAGCACAGGTGAGTTACTGAAACATCAGGCTGGAAGACTCAGGGCCTGTGCTTAAGTTCTCATGTGCCTCTGGCAGATCCTGTCCCCTCAGGCATCACTTTGTACACCTCCATGCTGTGGTTTCCACCAGCACGTGGGATGTCTGGCACTTCTTGAGCCCTAAGTGTGACCTTCACCTGATGGGCACCTCTCACACAAGTGAGGGTGTCCTCCTGCAATTTCCTGCTACATTAGGCACCTGTGGTTTCAAGTGCAGAGGGGGCAAAGCTCACACAGCAACAAGTCATTTTCCAATTGCAATCTCAAGGCCACAAAAGGTGCGGAGCATGTTACTGTTCCTTCCCCCAGGCTCACATCCCTGGGAGGAAGGGAAGATTATTCTGCCAGCTCAGTGCTAAAATTTTTCATCACTTTTACTGCCTCCAGCAGGGATCCAATGGATTAGGTATGAAGAGAAAAATACATCCATTGAGTTTACAACCTTGAGGGGCTATCTGATTTTCAAATCCTGGCAAATCTACTCTGTGCTAGCATATCAGTAAAAACATTGCTCAAAGAACATTTGCTTCAAAAAAATGCTTTTTTCTGCAGGGATCTCTATTGTGATAGTAATGCTGATTTGATACAGTTAAAAGCATAAGCACTTCTTCATTCATATACATATTTCTTCTAAATAAACAATGTGTCAGGAGATTTCAGGTATGTTCTTCTGTGAGAAAAAATTGTGCCCCAAGCCCACTGTAATTGGATTGACTTTTTTACTTGGGTAGTCAATTCCTTAGAAAAATTAGAAGTATAATGAACAAAATGTCACCATCTGTCTGAAACTGGCGTACGGAGTGAAATGCTTAAAAAATGCATATTATTCCCAAAAGTAATTTATCATTTTGACCCAAAGATACAGAAAAATTACTATGAACTCAGCATTATACTAGTCACAAAATCTGCGTGCTTAGAGGCTTTGAACCTTTTTTGATTTCTTCTAGATATTTGCCAGCACCTGCTGATGTCAGTGCCAGTAAGAAAGCACTGCAGGTGGAGCGAGAAACAGGTAAATCAGAAAAGGCAAAACAGAACATGGGGAGCCTGAAACTCCTAACTCTTAGCACAACACTGGTACTTTCCCTGGAACACTTCCCCATACAAGCAAGGTCTGTATGTAGCCTGCTGTGGGATGATTTGCGTGGTCCATTATGCCCAAGCAAGCTGCAAAACTGAGGCGCTACTTTTGCAATGAAATCATTACTGTAGTTAGGGAAGACAAGTTCTGATCAAATAAGAAGTAAGAGCTCTTCATAACTCTCCTGCCTTGTCTTCCCTTTTCAGTGCAGTAGGCTTTGTGCTTTCCCTTTTTTCCCCCCCATTCTTTTGATTACAGCCTAGCTGAAATAATAAACCTCTGTGTGGGAAAGCATTGGTAGGATTTTTATGTCCTGTCCCTAGCGGCACAACATGTTGCCAAAGTTATAAAACATTATGTGGGAACTTTTGGATTCAGTGAAGTCCATGGCCGTCTTCCTGTTAATTCTTCGGATCACCCTTGATTTCTTCAACATGCCAGACCTCCATATCTCTGACTCTAGAGGCCATTTCTAAGGATAATGCCTTAAAAAACTGTTTAATTTCAAGATGTGGCTTCATTAGGAGAAAGTCACCATTCCTGGTGTGAGACACATGGTGAACAGTTGTATCACAAGAAGCCACACTCAGCTTTGCCATGTGTCAACACTGCATGTTGTGACCAGTCCTGATTTTGTCAGCTCTACTGAAGCTATAGACAACAAGCAAGTAACTTCAGGGCAGGGCTGTCTGGAACTTCTTGATTCCATGGGGACCCTGCTTGAATTTCTTCCCTCTGTTTACTTCCATATTCTGAAACTTGAGTTAAATACATATATAGAAAGGAAGAAAAAAGAGGAAAAGAAGAAACATAAACCAGAGATTAATACTTTCTCACTCAAATTCCTGTCCACCCACAAATCCCACATTGAAACAGAGATAACACGGGGAGTCTCAAGAACTGTAGCATTCATATATGGCTTTTGATATTCATAAAACCTCACTGAGCTTTACAAAGGAGGTAAATTCAATCCTCAGTTTTTTAAACAAGAAGAAAGTACGGAAGAGAAATAACTTACCCAGGAATACACAGCAAGTACACAGCAGGACTGAGACAAGGACAAGGAGACCCCATGGCATTTCCCACCAACTCAGTCCTGGAAATGTATTGCACATCCACAGAGATCCCATTGAGCTCTAACTACCTTCAGAGCCCAAAGATGATTCAGGGTAGTTATTATAAGTTACCACAGTGTGAACATTTCCATCATGACAAAAAGTTTTTGGTCACTCATAACCCTAGTGCTTCATCCTTTGTGTCCATTTCTTCACAGCTTTGTTTCTGATTTCTATCACAGTGGTCACATTTTGTATCAGTGTACATCTGTCATCCATCGGGAATTTTGCCACAGATTATATAATTCACAATTTGCAAATCAAGACTTTAGGCTCTTCCCAGAAGCGAGGAAGCTGAGAGGTTTCCCAGCCAGCAGGTGGGAAGGGTTGTTTGGCACACAAGGTTACTGCAGCCGCCTCCAGTCTGCCCTGAGCAGACCCCATCAGATGGGCTGAATGGCCCATGGTGACCCCAAGACGTCACTTGGGGCCTGATGGTCTGGCCCACGTGGCAGAGAATGAACAGTACCAAGTAAGAGGTGATCAGGCCCATAAGCATTTTTGATGCAGTAGTCTATCTAAATCTGCAGGAAGCTGGTCTTTGCCACTGCTCAGAGCTGAAGCTCAGTCCTGATACAAGAGAGAACTGTGCATTTATGATCAGCTACTTCCCTTGCACTCTCTTGGTTTGCTGCTTTGCTGCCAGGATGCTGAATTGCTTTAATCATATGTGTAACAAAGACTATGGATATCCTCCCAGAGCACTCTGGGCTTGTCCTGCCCTAGAGCAATCACCAACAATCACAGCAGTCAGGTACTTTAGAAGCAGAACTGGGAGTACATGGCTTTTTCTTGGCAGTTTGTTAAGGGAATAAGAGAACAGGCATGGAGAGAGCAGGACCACAGAGCCCAGAAGGAAGCAGCAGAGGAAGAGAAGATGCACTCCTGTCATTTTCCTGGGCAGAAATTTTAGAGCTTGAGAAGAGCAAAGAAGCATGAGCTCTGGATTCAAAGCCAGTTCAAGCTGTTTACAACTGCAACAAAATCTCTGCTAGCAGGCGAGGGAGTGGCAGAAGCTCCCAGAGCGTATCTGAACCCAGTATGAATCAGGAGAGTTGTGCTGGCTTCTGGCCAGGCTGTATCACATCACAACCTGCCTCTGAAATGGGGCCTGCAGAACTGGGACTGCGCACTGCACTGGGGGCAATTAGTGTTTCCTCCACCTTTTCACCTTACTGCTGTGCCTGCATGTGGCCACTTAAGGTAGAGTTGAAGCAGGAACGATCATATTAGAAAGCAGGCAGGTCTTCCATCAGATTTACACTGGGAGGTGTAAAGAAAGCTAGCTCAGGCAGATTATTGCAAGCCTTCACTGCTCACAACATCATTTTCTTTCTCATTTGTTCCTCAGCTCCTGAAATCTCTCTCCTGTTTTATTCTCTCATCACTCTTTTGAGAAGCTCCATCTCTCCCCTGCAATGAGTTTAATATTACTCGGGACAGATCTATGAATCCTGCAGACAAGCCTGCTGTTTCCCTCCACTTTCATATTTGATCTAAAATCACAGCTGCTCTAAAAAGTGATCCTTAGCTAAATTGTAAGCAGTGCTAAGCCTCAGGTTGCCAACTGGGAAACAGAACTATCCATCCAGATATGTGGTGGCAACAATGTAGGGTTTGCCACTGCCCTTTCACTGTCATGCACAAACTTTGCACAGCTCAGATTCCTGCCTTAAAATCTCACCTCAGCAAATAATAAACAAAAATAACAAAATTAATTAGCAAGGGTATCTTTGAAGATGGCTCCTGGGATGTTGAGATTATTTCTACATTATTTTATTTCAAAAAAAGGATTGGCAGCAATTAAGTATGGAATGAAAAATTAAAAAATCAAAAGCAGCTTACAGAAGGGAATTCTTTTGTCTCACATACATGACTTTGTTATGAGCACAAAGGATTTTCTCTGTTAAAAATCAGATTTGATCCCTAGATTAATGTAGTAAAAAACATCTTTACATGCACAACTCCAGAGGGGTGTAACCATATACAGACTCTGAGAAGGGGACTTGTAGGGGATTAAGTTTCTTTATTGTTTGGCAGACTGAAATAGGTTTGGCAAGAAGAGTCTTACAGACTTTGCATAGCTTCTGGGGATGAAAGAGGGGAAATCATAACAAATGGGAGAGAAGATGAGTCCAAACTCATCAATTACACAAGAACATTGGAAAGGTATTTCACAGGCAGAACAATCACCTGTTGTTGTGGTTGACCTTGTCCAGCTGCCAATCACCCACCCAGCTGCTCTCCCACTCCCCCTCCTCCTTCTCTGCCCTTGGTGCTGCAGGATTGCTTCCCACACATTTTTTTTTCCTCTCTCCTGTCTCTCACAACTGCCTCAGAGTGGTTTTTTATCCTTTCTTAAATATGTTTTCACAGCGGTGCCACCAGCTTGTCTGATGGGCTCAGCTTTGGCGAGTGGTGGGTCCATTTTGGAACTACCTGGAACTGGCTGTGTCTGGCAAGGGGCAGCCCTTAGCCTCTTCTTACAAAGGCCATCCCTGCAGCACCCCTCGCTACCAAAACTTATCACCTGTAAACTCTGCAAATCTTGGAGAAAGTCAGCAAAAGCTGAATGGGTTTCCAATATTGGCTATGATGGATTTGTTTTCTTCTACATATGTCTTGTATCATATATCTCTCAAAGTCCCCTTTCAGAGAAACAAATCCTTTACCTCCAGCTGTTCTGTTGCGTGAATCTCAAGTATACTTATCCCAACACACCTGTCCGATGCCAGGGGGCAGTACATGGCCCTCCAGCAGCCAGCCAAGAAGCAGGCTCATTGTTAACCAGATGAATATTTGGATTGCTGTGCTTTGCAGAGTCTGTGTGTGTGCACTTGTACACATTCACACACTGTCTTCAAGAAAGCCTAGAGTTTCTAAACCCTATGGGAGATAATTCCTACAACTGGGGATTACTCTGTGCAAGAGATTGCTGGAAATGGCAGCAACTCTCCGAGTCCAACCATGTAAGAGATGCTACAGTGAAATTCTTGCTCAGATTGCTGATTTACAAGCTGGTCCTATGTTCAAGTAAAATGAATCTAGAGTTCATTTTAAGGGCAACTAACCTCATCAAGCAAGCAATGTACAATAAAGCAAAAAGAGCAAAGGCAATCAAGTGTCATTTGCCCTCATGTTCAGCAATCTTTTTCTGATCTACTGAGATGTATTGACCCAACTTATGCATGAACACGGAAAAGTCCTAAGGGATAAGTTACCCCGCACAACCTGCTATAGATGGTTCATTGATCAGACAATCAGGGGTGATTAGCCAGATTTCTTATGAGCATGTCACTCTTAGTTCAGAGGTTAAAATTAAAGCCATGCAACATGAAACAAAGGGCTACAGTCATGTCTGGTTTTTGGCAAAAAATAGAGTCAGATGAATGTGCTTGGAAAGGGGGAGCTGTCTGTGAAACACATGGGATTTCAGACTCTCACTGGTGTTTAGCAGCCTTTTCCAGTGCAGCAGAGTCCAAGACCTGCCTCTGTCTGAAGGGCAAAGTGGGACCAGAATGGTGAGAGAAGAAAGACATGACTTGTCCAAAGGCTGCCCAGCTTCTTGGCTGTGTTGGGTCAAGCTTGCAGCCTCTGCTGAGAGGTTCTCTCCCACTGGTCCCTCCCGTGCTCTGACTCCTGTGCTTAGAAAGGGGGAAAGGTGGATGGGGTTATATNGGGTTATATTATTATTGAACTCCCTTTTCAGTCAAGTGTGACTTCCTGTTAACATCATATAAATTACCAGGATCTTAGCCAGATAGCTCTGAAATAACTTCTCACACTGGACCAGAAAACTTGGATGTAATGTAAAAGATTTTAGGAGGAAATGAGGTGATTCCCTAGACAGAAGATCTGGATTTGAACAGCTTAAGGAAGTTCAGGATTACAATTGCTTTCTTACTTTTTGTCTCTGGCAAGTTCCAAGAAAAAGAAGACACTAATTTTGGGTGGAGGGAGAACTTCGCAGAACTATTTAAAGAAATATGCATAATCATCTGAAAATTAACACAATTAAATTGTATTGCAGGCTTTCATGGTTGTTATCTTTCATTGGCCCCATTTCAAATTTGCCAGCTTTCCCAGTAGAGAGTGTGGTTTTTTCTTCTCTCATTCTCTGTACAAAAAAAACTAAGCTGACAAATCCAAACAACACTTGAGTAAAAGAAAACTCCGAAGTCAGCTAGAAATACTCTGCCCTTCCACAAGCCCCAGGCTAAAACTCCTGCAATTGCTGCTGTGAGAAATGAAAAAGAGGTTTCTTTAACATAGCTTGTTTTCTGTACAGAGGTTACCCTGTTTTCTAGAAAGGCTGGGCCCACTGTCTCCTGTTATCCTGGAAAACTAAAGATAAGGCCACAAATGGGAAACCTGACACAGAAATTTATAGATGCCAGGAAAGAGAATTAAAAATTAAGTATTTTATCTGACTATAAATGGGGGGAAGCAGCAGAAAACCTTGTCCATCAACATTCTAAAACAGGGTTTTAAACAGCAGCTGAGCAAGGAGGTGTTACAATCAACATTGTCCTAAAAATCAGTGCATCTTCTACCCCCAACCCACACAGAAGAAAAGCCCCAATTTATTTGAAATTAAAACTAAGCCCTTCAAGCCTGTGTCTGACAGAGCTCCCAGGATAATGTCCCAGTGCTCACAGCCCCGGTCCAGCTCAGACCTTGCTTGGGAGGGCTCCTTTGTATGGCTGGTGGGACACAGGGGACTAGAGCTCTTGGGCCAATAAGAAATAGTTCTAGTAACACCTCCAGTTTCAGGGCTAGGAAATACACCTGCACAAATCACATCTGAGCACAAGCATGTCTCAAGAGCTAAGCTGTCCTATCCATCCATCCATCCTATAGTATCTCACATAGCTGTGTCTAAAATCAACTAAATTCTTTCTCTGGTCATTAGACAGGTAGAAATAGTTTTAGAATGAGATCCATTTCATCTGTTTTTCATTTAAAGATGGAAGGAAATCCCACTGGAAATGCCAGTTTCTCTCTCATGGAAGAAACTCAGGTAACTGCCTTATATGAGACATCTACCTTGCAATTGGGCAAGATAAATCCCACAGACAGTTATGATCTTAAGAAGCCTCACAGAAAATCTCCTCCCCTCTTATGGGATCTCCAGGTGTAATTAAAACAGTTCCCTGTGGCTGTGGGAACAAACTCTTTATCCTGCAGAGAAAAGACACTCAAGAGGCACAGCTTATGGATGTTTGTTAACTGGTCACATACCATGGCCAAATCAATTAAGTGCACAAGCCCTTGCACTGACAACAAAGATTTTCATTAAGGACTTGTTTAAACAAGAAGACCCCTGTGAAATCAAGTATGGGATTAAGAAGAGAAGCTACATACAGAAACTATTTGCATGTAGACAAATCCAGTTTCCCTACATTTTCAAACATTTAAAAGATGGTTATATTTTAAGCCGTAATTTCTTGCATTCCCCAGGGACTATGAACATATTTTCTACCAGTTTGGGGGGAAAAAAATGTGAAGGCACTTGAGTCAATTTCAAACTTCAGTTGATGTTCACTTAACCCAGTGTTCAGCTGTGAAGTCTCAGCTTCTTAGCATAGCTGGAGGAAAGCTGAAAGTAGTTGAAGACTACAGTTATATTCCTGCTGACCTTAGGGCAGCTGAACTGTGGGCTGTTTCTATCAGTGTCATAGTTACTTGCCAACCTCCAAGTCCCTTTTGTGAAGGGGCTGGTTTTTTTAGCTGTGTAACTGTTTTATGTCATCAAAGTGGTGTAAAGAAGTAAAAGGATATTATAGTGCTGGCTCAGAGCTTCTGTGGGAGGTGGGTGCAAAGGGTTATGACTCTCTTAAATCCACAGTCTTCTGGGGACCCCAGAACAAACATGGCACAGGCTCAGATTTATCCAGGGAACAGCTTCTAGTCTCAGTGCAAATGTATAGATTTGCACAAGATATTCTAGGGTGGACAGACCTTAAATCTGCATG
>VZTV01047844.1:0-13602 GCA_013400875.1 Anhinga rufa
GGGCCTGATCCTGTGGTTGTCCTGCACATACCACCTGATGGCACTCAAGATGAACGGCTCCATAACCTTCCCCAGCACTGAGGTCAGGCTGACAGCCCTGTAGTTCCCTGGATCCCCCTTCCAGCCCTTCTTGTAGATGGGCATCACATCGGCAAGCCTCCAGTCGTCTGGGACCTCCCCTGTTAACCAGGACTGCTGATAAATGATGGAGAGTGGCTTGGCCAGCTCCTCTGCCAGCTCCCTCAGTACTCTCAGGTGGATCCCATCTGGCCCCATAGACTTGTGAGTGTCCAGGTGGAGCAGCAGGTCGTAAACTGCTTCCTCCTGGATTATGGGGGCTTCATTCCTCTCCCCATCCCTGCCTTCTATCTCAGCTTCTACGATTTGTAACAAAACAGAAAATTGTGAGGAGCTCTTTAAGTACCTCCCCACTTCTAAGAGCAATATTGAATGAACTTGGGCAGGATAGGGGGGAGGGGGAGAGGAAAAAAAAAAAAAAAAACACAAAACCCAAAATATTTAACCTTAGCAAAGCTATAAGATATGGTTTTAGACAATTTGAGGTTCTGAAGATTAGGACTCCCTTACCTGGACCCCTGGTAACAAATCCAAAACACATCTGTGTTGACATTAACATTTTAACTTTCATGTCTCACTATTCCTATGATGCGAAACACTAGTTGTACAGAACAAACCACATACCTCAGCTGAACTAATAAAACAAAACTCAAGAACACAAATCATTTCATTTGTATGTCATTGTATTGTGAGGGAGTGGTAAAAAACCTTTACAAATACAAATTTCAAAGTAATACACACTACTCCCATAAACAAAGATCCTACTATGTAATATAAGGAACCTATAAAAATGGTGCTTGTATGGACCATCTGAATAGAAATTGATGGAACATGCAAAGGAGCAGAAAACATCCAATATAACAATTCATATTTTCTTGTCCTCTCACTCCATTTTAATGTTCTTATTTGTTACAGGTTGGTGGGGTTTTAGTTTGGACTTCTTTTTAATCAACTAAAATCAATGAAGAACACAACAGTCAAATAAAAATGCTATTAAGCAAATTAAAGTTTGTTTGCAGGTAGAGTCAAAGAGTCTAGGTCTATAATAAATTCTAGTTTTCCAAAACTTTGCACTTTCCATTTAATTTTGCGTTGATTTATGAGTCAGTCTCCTAGGTGCTAACTATATATAAAAGAAACATTAACTCAGTAGAGGCAATAGTTTATTTTTTTAATAATAAAAAATGCATACTGTTTATACCATTATTGCTTAGGAAATTAGATAACATCCCTTCTAATACCCTGTGCACAGGATACTGTAGCAAACTACTTAATGTGCAATAATAGAGTATTGACTAGGCACAGCGATATGCAAGACAGTGCTCCCACCAGATTAGATGAGTTCCATGCTGTTAGAGCCTCTGTACTAACACATTTGTTCCACCTTAACAAAAAACTTTTGAAATGAGATTACTTCCAAGGCATAAAAAGATCAAATTTAAATGAAATATTTTGTGGTTATTTCATAATAAACAGTGCTCATAATAATCAGTCTTTATTTCATAAACAAAAAGTAATACTTCTTTTCTTTTGTCAGTAATGGCTCTATGAATGGGGCAACCTGGAGTGCTGTGTATACACCACAAAAAGGCAATGCAGGATTTCCCACAAAAGACAGCCAGAAATGCGCTACTGTCACAGGCAGAAAGCATTGCATAAACCCTACGTTTTTAAAGCCTTCTTCAGTTAGTCCTGAACAGCTGTGACCAGGCATACTTCACACAAGTGTAAGAGGCTCTTTTTGGCTAACTTGCTCCTGCAGGCACAAAGCACTGTGATCAACCCTCAATCCACTGGACAACATACTCTTAACTTCCTTAAAGAGATATCAGCTGTTTCCCAACTTCTCAGCACATTTATTGCACTTTCAACATACACTGGCAACATCTGGCTGTTCAAGTAGGCAAAATAAGCAGCTGCCCTGGGCCAAACACAGTCAGAAAGAACATAACACCCAAAGTGCTGCTGCCTCCTGAACCAGCACCCTAGAAGACAGATTCTTATCAGTGCTGCCGCTTCACAGTTGCAGGATGAAGCAGGGACCATAGAGACAGCTCCACTCCTCCATCCTCCTGCAGCAGTAAATGGGCAAGGCCAACCCTTTAGGCTTCCCTCATCTCCTCGGAACAAACAGGACTGTGTCCCGTCTCCTCTTTATGTGGAAGAGCACAGCGGAGTTACTGATAAGCTCTGATTCAGCTTTGGGCTGACTCTTCTTGTACAAACTTATCTGGATGCAAATACCCAAGAAGCACATAAATTGCAAATAAATAATTCCCCCAAATTTTCATATGCAGTACATTCCACTACGCCTGTAAAGTACTGCTTCATTAAAAGAAAACACATCTTTTTATAGACAGCTGTACATACTAGCAAGAAACAAGAAAAAAAAAGTCTCCACGCAAAGCAAAGCCATCTGCTCCTTTCAGAGGGAGTTTACATTTGCTTTAAAAGGACAGAGACAATTTGTAATTTAGTCAAAGTTCAGTTGGCTGGGCATTTTTACTTTATTAGTTTGGTTTTTAAAGAACAGTTAGAGGTAGTTTTATGTACCACATTCACCCTTGGGTCTTCCTGACAGAGGCTTCTCATTTTCAAAATCACTATTTTCTATTTTTTCTAAATATTTCTCTCCCATGCCACCACATGAAAGACATGTTAAAAACCCCACAGAGGGCTCACTGACATAAGGGAGAAATAGCAACAAATAGGACTGAATGGTCACATGGCCTGTGAATGCTGTCAAACGCAAAACATGAAAAAAGAAGAAACTTTTTTTCCAGATGCAATGACATTGAAAAGATTAAGGAAGTGCATTACTCATAAATGTGGAAGTAAAACTGTTTTGGAGATGGAGACAGAGAGGAAAAGTAGCAATAAAAAAAGTAGAAATAATATTCTGGGCAATTTCATCCTTTTTGGGGGTAGGTAACTGGAGAACCACCAAAATATTTATCTCAAAAATTAAAATATACAGACTATTTCTCCCACAATGCACAAGGTGTTTAAATACTTTGCAACATGGGAAATGCTGTTAGCAGAAGGGAGATGTGA
The DNA here is from genome assembly GCA_013400875.1 of Anhinga rufa. Lineage (NCBI taxonomy): Eukaryota > Metazoa > Chordata > Aves > Suliformes > Anhingidae > Anhinga > Anhinga rufa. The sequence goes on from VZTV01047844.1 coordinate 3,133, forward strand.
AACAACCAAATGTCAGCTCTCATGAGACTTCAAAATATTTCTATTTTCGGTAGAAGCATTTGGAGGCAAAGGAGTGGAAGCTTTTTCTTTTTTTCTTTCTTCTTTTTTTTTTTGTTTCAGAAAGGAATATGTGAAATGTGAAACAGATCACTTTACAATTGTTTTTGCTTTTCCATCAAACTGTTTTTACTAAGAACAACTTTTCCAGTCCAAATATAAAACTTTAGCTCACTGATTTTAAGCTGAGTTGTAGAGCTCTTCCTTAAAGATTTCACCTTGTACAAGGAAGAAAGGCTGATCTCCATGAAGGCAACATTTACTCCCACATACAAGCCCTGTTCCCCCCAGAAGTCCCACTAAATGAAAAAGCGTAGATCAATTCATGTAAGAACTTTCCATCATGAGCAAGGATCATAAAATGTAGCCTTGTGTGCATTACCACACACTTACAAAGCAATTTTACTGAAATTTTTAAAATAATTTTTATATCTGTTCCATTTATAGCCAGAAGCTAAAAAAGCACTTCATTTTTATATTGACCAAGCATTAGAGCACCTTAATAATGACATGAAACTCTTCCACTGCAAAGATGTTATGAATCCTCAAGGTTGGGGATTCAAAGGTGCTTTAGGAGAAGAATGCTTGTTCTGTTGGTGCTATGACTGCAAGACAACCCTCAAGTTCCAAATATTGTAGTAGAGCTTGTTCTGACAACAACTGAAATAATCCACATGAAAAAGACCCAGATAAAAATAAAAACACTTGAGAGCATGTGTTCCTGCACTCATACAGCTGCATCCCAAACTCTGCTAATATCAAGTTAGCCAAGGGAGAAGAGGATACAGTGAGCACCTGCTTGCTGTAAAGCAGCCCAAGGACCTTCACTCGGCACAGGCAAACAGCCTTGCAGCATCCTTTTCAGATGAATGCAACACAGCTAACGAGCAGGACTTCTGGAAGAAAATTTCTCTGGCACTAATGGTCATCTGTGGTTTTGGCCTACTAGAGTTTAGAAGACCTCCCTTTCTCCAGCGCTAAACAAACAAATAGTATTTTGTCCTATTAGTTACGTAGAACTACGTCAGGAAGTTGAACCTTGTACAAGAGTTCTGTAATACATTAAGACAGACATAGGAGCAAGGCAGTCTTGGCAAGGAAACGAACTAATGGTTGAAGGCCATCTCCCCAGGACGCAGTGTAATATCTAGCTTCTTTCTGTTCCCATCTTTAACTTCATCTTCCTGCGTAACTTAAAGCAAAACACTTAACCCTTCTTTGTCTCAGCTTCCCCATCTGTAAAACAGGAATATTAGTACGCTATCTCTATGCTTTGAGGTGTTGTACAGCTTATCTCATTAGCATCTGTGAAGTGCTTTTCACTTCCTTGCTGTGTATCAGCTGAGAAGAGCAAAAATCATACTGCAAATATCAAGATGTTTTTACCGATGTCTTTGGAGAGTGGCAAGTGCGGCCATGAATGAAAAAATGCATAAATGTAAAATTAACATACATTAAAATATAAAATTAGCATAGATTGAAATACAAACACCTGCCAAACAGATAAATATAGTGTACAATAGCTACTCAATTACGTCTATTTAAATTCTACATCTGGGGCACTAGTAGCCTGTAGAAAAGAAGACTCTCTGCAGTAAGTAAAAAAATAAAATAAAATTAAAAAGCTCTTAAGGGTCAGTCTAATTTTGAAAGTGACCACATTTTTTCAAAAGCCTGTCAGTCAGTCTCCCAGTACAGAAACAACAAATCCCTCTATTGTCTCTATGTAACAAGAGCTCTGATGAGGTTATTCATTTGCTAGCACTGCTGTTGTTCCACGTGAAGACAAGACAAGTGGGACTTTGTACAAATTGCACTAATCGGCAACACTTGATCAACTCAATTAGCTCAAATCAACCCAAGTGTTTCTCTATCTATAGTTACAGCTCAATACAGATGCAGTGAGGCTATAACAGCAAATTGCATGCAAAGCAAAGCAGATGTGCTCTGCCTGCCTCCAAGATGGCCAAGAGGTTACCTGGTTTAGAAGTTCCACAGCTGTGTTAGCAAAACACCACGTCCTGCTGAGGTGGCCTAGCTAAATTCTTGCCTATGTCAACATGAACTGGGAATATTTTCAGGGAAGACATTTTGTTCATAATTTAAAAAACCAGGCAGGAATAGTACAATCAATACCAGCATTCTAGGGAAAAAATCTGCATAAAACCAGAGCGTATGCATACCTTATATAGGTTTCAACTATTTCAGTGAAACAAGATAGGACTGTTTTGTAGGATAAGAGAATCCCATCTTAGGTGACCTCATTGAATTAGTCCTGAGATTCCAAGGTGTCTCCATGTGGAGGAAACAAAAGGAAACTTAAGCACTTTGCCCACTTTGATCTCCTTTCTCTTTGCTGCCAAGAAATCACACTGGCCACTGAGACATGGGCAGATTACTGCACTGAAGAATATTGGTGATTGTATTGATGAGTCTCTCAAATCATTACTAAAACAAAATAAGCTGTTCACTGCTCAGCTAGAGTCAAATGGACTGATGACTGTTATCTCAACCTTGGCTGATGATAAATGAGGCGACCTTACCCACTCAGGTCCTTGACCCAAATTCACAGCTAGTCCAGTGACCTACCCAAAACCTTTCAGAGAACAATGTCTAATGATGCTTGTCACTACTCAAACCACCCCTTGGCAACTCTAGTTACAACTCATCTGCCAAAACAGATATTCTTCAATAATCAACACAGCTGCTGAGGCACTTTGTGAAAGTCAATACTTCCTCTTGCTCTCCCTTGTCTCTCTTCCACAGTTAATATGCAATTCTTTGTAGTTCCACTGAGTGCCACAAACTTTTCTTCTTTGAATGATGGCAAGAAAAATGGTGCTACACCATACAATCTCAAAAAAAGAAAAAAAAAATCACTGCTTTCAGTTAGTTGCTTATAATGACAACAACCCAAATGCCTGTCTGAAATTATAATTTTACTGCACAAGGCACTGTACAAAAGTAGAGACGGCAAAGATTTAGATTTTGAAGACACCCAAATTACACATAAAGCAGGCAAGTTATTGTCAGTTTTGAGGACTGAGGTCAGGGAAACACCAGGGTAAGATTCCTGCCAAATATACAAAAGACCTTACCTACAAAATAAAGTGTTTTCTACATTTAAAGTCTGGGTGTGCTGTTGTTTGGGGAGGTGGGGTTGTTGGTTTGGTTTTTCAGGTCAGGGTTTTTTTGGTGTTTTATTTGTTTGTTTGGTTTTTGGGGTTTTTTCCTCTGAAGAGGAGGGAAGTTTTGTGAAGGTCTGGGTTTCTAAAGAATATTTCCTTGAAGAGCTGTAGCAGATTGACCTCTGCAGGACTACCCACTTGCATAAAAGCACATTTCTATTCAGCCTTTAGGGACGGACAAGTCAACATTCCATATTGGAAGGAAAGATGCTGGTGGGAAGCAAACATATAACTCACTCTGGTGAGTTGTCTATTTGACTTCCAAAAGTCAGGTAATAACACAGTAACTGAACTGAATTTAAAGCCTGTGCTGGTTTTGGCTGCAAGGCAGTTCATTTTCTCCACAGTAGCTGGTATGGGACTGTGTTTGGATGTGTGCTGGAAGCAGCGCTGATAACCCAGGGATGTTTCGTTCCTGCTGAGCAGGGCTTGCACAGAGCCAAGGCCTTTCCTGCCCCTCACCCCACCCCAGCAGCGAGGGGCTGGGGGGGCACAAGGGGTCGGGAGGGGACACGGCCGGGACAGTGACCCCAGCTGACCCCAGGGATGTCCCACACCACGTGGCGTCATGCTCAGCACACAGAGCTGGGGGAAGGAGGAGGAAGGGGGGACGTTGGGAGTGATGGCATTTGTCTTCCCCAGTCACCGTTAGGCGTGATGGAGCCCTGCTGTCCTGGGGATGGCTGAGCACCCGCCTGCCTGTGGGAAGGGGTGAAGGGGTTCCTTGGTTTGCTTTGTGGTTTGCACACGCAGCTTTGCTTCACCTATTAAACTGCCTTTATCTTAACCCACAAGTTCTCTCACTTTTACCCTTCTGATTCTCCCCTACATCTGCTGGGTGAAACCAAGCAAACAGCCATGTGGGGCTTAGCTGCCAGCCAGAGTTAAAACATAACAAACCCTTACCCTCATTGTTCATCTACCCATCATTTCATCTTTCTCATTAAAGTCTTTGCCCAGCATCGTTTTCAACTATTACAACTCACAGACTTATTGTGATGTAGGGTTATAAGATATCTGCATAATAAACTGATATTTTCTAGGAACCGAAAAAAATGAATTCTCAATGAAGAGACTTCAGTGCTTTCAAGTTATCCTTTATACTAAAAAAATTAAATAAAATAAAATCCAACAGCCTCTAAAAGAGTATGTCCCTAATTAATAATAATAATCAGGTGCCACAATTGCAGCATTTACATTTTTTCTGACTTAATACTAGAGCAGTGCAAACCTTCATCAGCACTAGCAAAAAATTAGACGACATTTATCTTCTGGAACCTACATTTTGGCATTGCCTTTGACAGCAATCATTGAAGCTATACCAGAAACAAAGTTTAACAAAGCAAGTTTGATTAAAATAAACAAGCAAATGAAAAAAAAACCCCACCAACCACAAATGTAGTATACTACTTTAGGGTTTATTAATATTCAAGCCACATATTATTATCCTCCACATAGTCACCCAAGCAGAAACAAACAGATATACCTTACAGGGGTGTTATGAGATTAATTAGTTAATAACAATAAAACAATTTGAAGGTGTAAAGCCATGTTACAGAAATGCTAAGTGCTGTAACATTATATGTGGAGAAATGAAGGTGAGCTTGCCAGAAATTCTGTGAGACTGACTGCATGCAAAGTAATTACAGGAGCAGTTCAGGTTATTTTCTTGCTTAATATAACAATCCATGTCCCAGCCCATCAAACCATTGTTTCCAAGGAGTGAATAATGAGTGGAACTAACAGCTCACTGTAATGGAACTGTTCTCCAGAGAACACAATACATATCACTACCTCATAAGAAATAAAACTGGAACAAAGGAGACAAACTCAAATGAGCACAGGAACCAGGCTGATGCCATTCTTTTATCCATGCAAGGACTAGAAGAAGCTTAAGAAAGAAAGAACATCCCAAAAGAACAGTTTTAATCCTATCTTTTGTGGCAATGCAGTGCCTATTAACCTCACTTTACCTAGGGAGTACGGCATTAACAGCAATGCCTCAAAACCTGCCCAGAGTGCTTTAGGAAGATTTATTTATATGCACACGTATACACATGCACACACACTAGAATTCAAGGCCAGATTCAGGTCTCAGCTCCAGCAGATTTACCTCAAGGAATGATAGCAATTCCATAGAAATGACTCCGCACTTGTCAAGAAATGAAACTATCTTCAAAGCCACAGAGGTCTGAGTTTGGCAGCCTTCAGAGCCGTACACATCTCCAGTTCAAGCCCGTACTACTGCACAACAGCATTAACAGAGTTATGGGGTAACACACTTGGTTAACTTTGAGAAGTGAAAAGTATAACGATGGGGAGAAGTAAAAGTGCAAACAAAAAAAATATGCTGTCAGTGCTACTTTGAATTCCCTCATTCCTACCTCATTATCCAGACATTTCAAAGCTAGATTCCTGTGAAACTGTGCTCTTATATGTTACATGACACTGCTGTGTAGTGCTGCTCCCCAAATCTGCATACTTAATGAGCCACACTGAGCAACCAGCTTACCTTCAATAAAAAAGAATGAATTTTTGAAAGAATTAATTTTTAGCCTTCATCAAACGCTCACGTACTATAGTCCTAACATGACAGCCTCACAAAGTGAGTGTCCTTCGAAGAACAATTCTGCAAAGTATAAATCTAATCAGGTAGGTAACACACTGGTATATCTTACAGCTGGTAAGAACAGACCACTAAGAATGAAAGGGAAGTGACAGCAGAAAGGCTTTGCAGTACTATCTATTGCCTCTTGAACTCTCCTGCTTAGAAAATTAAATCTTAAAGTAACCTAGCTTTAGAGACAAGACTCTCAGAAGCAGCGCAACACTGGTCCCACTCCTGCTGCATTCCACCATTAAAGAGGTACCTTGAATGCAGTAAACGGCACCAGAACTTAAGTGCTGGGTCAACTTGAAAACACCAGCCACTGGCTCTCCAATGGAAAATACACATGTTCAGAGATGTACATGTATGTGAGAACAAATGCCTCACGAAATACGGTCAGCATCTGCTACACTGATAGGATAGATTGTAACTGAATACTCTGTAACCCATGAGAGATGCACAAAAGTGATGATATTACAATGCAAATAACTACAGATCAAGACTAACTACAGATCAATAACTAAAGATCAAGAAATGCTCACCTCCCGGACAGTGCAAGAGAGGAGTGACAGCCTCCTCATGTCAACTGACGGAGGGGCTAGCTAGGATTCAAAGCTTCTTGCTGGGCATGCTCCCTTGACTCAGCTATGCATTCCCATTGTCCTCACCTTCTAAGAATGCTGCAGTAGATGAGAAAACATTTTTTTTTGTCAAACCACATGCACTGAGATCCAGTGAGATTAGGTCTAGACTCCATCCAGTACGCTACTTCAGCTGTCCACAGTGCTAGCGGACTAAATGAAATTAAATTAAATGTACTAGCCCTAAATTAAGTCTCCAGAGATATTTCTGTGTGCTTTGTATCATCATTTCTAGAGCTTCACCTGAAACCAAAGCTGATGTAAGTGGCAGCAATAGAGAAATATTCGCACTATATTATATTTAGTTTTAACTTTCCTCAGTGCCTTCTCAATTGCTTATCATTTTCCTTGCCATTCAATTTACAACATTAAATTCAGGGTATTTTCAAACAATCTTTGCAAAGCCTCCTCATATTAACCAGCTGTACCAAGTTCTGCTGCACTAATCTTCTGTCAACTCCATAACCAGCATGGGAAACGTTCTCTTGAAGCTGAGAAGAGAACAGCAGAGATTCAACCCATGAAAAAGTAATGGGCAGAAGACAATCTCTCAGAGATTACTTTCCATAAAATTGAATTGGCAACATCTGCTCAATCTACTGTAGATAAACAGTGAACTATTTTCCAACTCATTAACTCAGAGGATAAGATATTAAGTAAACCCCAGGGGCCTCATGCTTTGTTATCACGTTTAAGGCTTGTCCCAAACTCACCAGATTAGTTCTTCTGTGCAAGAGAGAACCTAAGAAGGGAGTTGCAGTTACATAGCAAACACATGCCCATTTAAATCCCTGGATGACCTAAAAAAAAAGTCCATACATAATCCGACTGTGTTTCTAATTACTAGTCACTTAGCCTAAATTATTAACCATGTCCTCGGCAGTGATGTATGGTACGTGTAAATCTCCAAACAGGATTCTAATAGAATTATCTAATTCTATTAACCCACAAACAACTACCCATTAAATATTTATTAGAAATCTTGCATTCACTTAAAATAGATTGGAATGTCAGCAAAACACTTTGCTAATCTTTTCCTCATTTCAGCCTTCTATGCTATGGGTTCAAAATGAGCTAATCAGAGTCACACATATTGATTAAGTACCAATTAGTTGGCTAATCAAAATCAATAAAAATAAAAAGATCTGAAAAGAATTTACAAAGTACACTATGGATTTCTCTAAAAAAATACACTCTATTTAAATAAACAAGTTTGTTAAATTCAAGATTATTTGATTATGTAAAGCTTTTTAGCTTATTCTACCATAGGGCATGGGTGATAAATGCCAACTAATTAGATTTTCTTTGTAACGTCAATGAGCTGCACTTCTTAAAAAGAGAGAACTGTTTTAAAGCACTTAAAAGATTCAATAGCATTTTAAGTTCTCAGTACAATTGTTAGGTTGGATTTTTCTACAGCTTACACAGACTAAGCTGGCACCAGAGCAAAAGCAGTATTTAAAAAAAAAAAAGGTGGCAAACATTCCAAGATACTCAAAATCATGCACAACAGCAACCATTCACTTTCCAAAAAAAGAAATGCTGAGGACAAGTAGAAAGAACACAGGAGACAAATCACCAATGCCATTTCCTCTCTACGGTTGTTGGAGGTGAGTTATGCAAAGCCAATCTTTATGCCATTACCTTTTGTGGCAGATCCTGCCTTTGATCAGCACAGTTTTACGTATATCCATGTACACATTTGAGTCATTCCAACAAAATCCAGGCTGCTTACTGTTGAAGTGTAACCAGGCCCTAGTGACACATGTCCTCTGGAATCACCCCCTCAGGAAAACGCAAATCTACATTAGCTGACAGAGTAAAAATTAAAAAATCCTTGTGCAAGGACTGCAATGTCCCTGTCCCAAAAGCAGACACAATCGTGTTCTTGAGCCCAGGAATCATATGAAAGAAAGCGAGTCTCTTCCTCCCCTCTTACTTCCTCAAAGAGGTGTACTTATCATGTCATTTGGAACTTTTACCTATATGATAAATAAGAACTTTTATCTATATGAATCGTCTCTGTGGCGAACTCTGTGCCACATCTGATGTAAATGATACAAGTGCTGCTACCATCCTGCACACGACACTGGGCACTGCTCGAGATCCGAGTGGTTCAAAATGGTGGCCTGAAGGTGCACGTTTTGCAGAGGAGGAGGAAGTAGAAACCCTGGAACTTTTCTATGCTTCGATGAACTGTACACCAATGCTGAAAAACCCAGAGAAGGCAATTCAGACAAAGAGTATGGCATATTTCTCCTAATCTTATTTGGACTTCAAATTGTCTTTTGTTTCTCAAAATGGTGGCTGTCGACACAAAACCAGAATAAAAATAATTGTTGTTTAAGTTGTCTGGGTTATTTTAAATTCCCTGTAATAGCATTAAAAATCCTAGTACAATAAATTAATTTAGAAATGCTAATGTATAGTGATACCTGATACCGGCTTCAAAAGAACATACGCCTCCTCTAACTGGAACAACATAGGTAAGTTTTGAAATACTTGGAATACTTTACGAATAAGAACTTGCTATATGTGATTAGATAGAAAGGAGTCTGGAGACACTGTATCCTTGAGTAGAATAAATAAGGAAGGTGTGCTAGAATAAGCTAGTTTAGTATCAGTAAGAATTGTGTAACCAAGCCAAAAACGAATTGAGCATGCCCAGAGACTGAGTTCAACCAGCGGACATGGTGAGGAAGACTATCGATGACCACCAGAGGACACTGGAAGACCACCAATGAACATGAATGCGCATGCGTTAAGGACATTTGCATGTATTAATGAGTTTCAAAAATAATGTGAATATGATAATATTTTCCTAGAATCTAATGAATATGCATATTTTGATTGCATATAACCCCTGTGGTAGAGCAACTTGGTGCACACATTAGGTGGAGCGATGCCCTGTGCACCCGGTGCCGCAATAAAGAATGCCTGCTTTCTAAAACGCAAAGTGAGTTTTAGAGGGTTCTTATATTTGCCGACTTGTGGTATCAATAGTAAGACAGAATTTCTACTAACAGGAAACACTAACACATGAATTCGTAATTATAATGAACAGAAATGCACTGAAGCTGACACCCGAGGGTGAAGCATAAAGAAAACTAAGCATAGGTTACCCTTGCAGGAAAACCAGTGACTAGCTGGTCAGACTGTGCCAATTTTAAGAGAAAAAGGAAGTTTTTAGTGTAAACATTGCAAGAGGTCAAATCTCCATTTCCAAGGCCATTTGTTTAAAACCAAACGTACCTTTGATGGGAACAGCCATGTCATTAGCTTACTATGTTTCATTCTGCTTTGGTTTACAGTGCTATGCAGAGGCAACAAGCCAGTTTTCTCTGTTGGATGGGTTTGGTTAGCCAATACATGAGCATTCCTATTTCTTTTCCTCTCTGCCAATTTCAAGGATCAAGAAACACTGCCTTACTCTTATTGTTGGTTTGTTTTTTGGTTTGGTTTTTTTTTTTCTGTAGTTTCCCCCCACCCACCCAGACAACTACTCAGCATTGGTCTACGTCCTTTGCAGGGACTGCAACAGAAGTAATGCTAGGCTGTTGCACATCGCCTGAAATAAAACCGCACTCAAACAGTGCAGAGGAATCTACTGCTGACATTACTCCAGACCAATTAGTGAGAAAGAATAAAACAAAACCTAAAACTTCCTACACCTAACACTCCACAGACATCTGAAAGGTGCTCAGGTATCATAAAATCATAGAATGTCCTGAGCTGGGAGGGACCCACAAGGATGATCAAGTCCAACTCCCGTCCCGGCACAGGACACCCCCAAATTCACACCATGTCTCTGAGGGCCTTGTCCAAGTGCTTCTTGAACATCACCAGGCTGGGTGCTGTGACTGCCTCCCTGGGGAGCCTGTGCCAGGGCTCCACCACCCTCTGGGGGAAGAACCTTCTCCTAATACCCAACCTAACTCTCCCTGGGCACATCTTCCTGCCATTCCCTCGGTCCTGT
>VZTV01047844.1:13835-26318 GCA_013400875.1 Anhinga rufa
CAGGTGTAAATCCAGCACTTGCCCTTGTTAAACTCCATACGGTTGGTGATTGCCCAGCTCCCCGGGCTGTCCAGGTCCCTCTGCAGGGCCTCTCTGCCCTCCAGAGTGTCAACAGCTCCTCCCAGTTTTGCGTCATCAGCAAACTTCATTAGTATTCCTTCAAGTCCTGCATCCAAGTCATTAACAAAGAGATTAAAGAGTACTGGGCCCAAGACGGATCCCTGTGAAACCCCACTAGTGACTGTCCGCCAGCCCACTGTAACCCCATTTACTGTGACCCTTTGAGCCAATCAGCCAGTTGCTCCCCCCTGCATTACGTGTTTCTCCAGCTGTGCTGGACATTTTGTCCAGAAGGATTCTGTGAGAGACAGTATTGAAAGCTTTACTGAAATCCAGAAAGATCACATCGACTGGCTTTCTGTGGTCAGCTAGGTGGGTAGGTGTGCTCAAGTCTTGTAACTGAAGGAGTTCAGCTCCGTGCAGAGCCTGACTGCTCAAGCGACTTGCTAAGATACTGATCTGCGCTGTACGTATGAAGTACCCAGGGAAAGTAGAGCAACCTGCTGCTCTCTTTTCTCCTCTTTAGCATTTTTGGGGTTTGAGTCTTTTCGACACCTGCCCAATGTTCTTGCTGTTTTCACATATTTTTCTATGGGTCTTTGTTATCAAGTACAACTCCTTTAGTGGTAAGAAAAGTGGGCCCGATTCTGCACTGCATGCTACTTTTTGTAGCCTTGTAGACAGGGCACAAAGTGAGATAAAACTCTATCAGCTCATAAATAGTAGCAATTTACAACCACTTTGCACAGGTGTAATTGACTGCAGAGAGCACAAGACAGGGAGAAGCAGGCCTGATGAGATTTTACAAGTGAGCAAGGCAAGCAGAAATTGGCCTTAATTTTTGTACAATAGCCAGCACTTTAGCTCTTCACTAGGAAACTTCACAGCTGTGAAACATTTACAGAAAGGGAAAGCAATTACAGAGCACTACCACTGGAGGAGCTTAAATAATTTAAGGTTCACCATGTCTCTGATTCATTTTATTTCATTTTTTCCTCAAGACCAGATGCTGCTTATTTTAACGCCCTTAATTTCCACATATTAAGCTGGGGTTCTCTTTTCACCTAAATGAATATAGACTACATACACCTTCACAAAAATACAGGGTGATTATTTCCAGAATGGGAGGATGTGGGTTCCTTTCCATATCTGAATCCTGGAAAGACTCCCTTTTTATCTCCAAACAAGATTTTCAGAACCCATAAACCAGCCACGCTAGTTAATATGGGGCTGTTGGCACATCTATGGAGAACTGCAATGTCATTATAGAAGTTAAACTAATGCACGTATGGAAACACATTGTCAGTGTAAACTGACTTGTGTACCTGGGTAAGTATGAACTCATGTCAGCCAGAACGTTAAGTGTTCAGCCTCTTGTTTGTGCAGTATCATGCACTTTATGGTCTCATTTTATTAATAATTACCATTTTAAGAGGTAGAATTGGAAGAGACTTAAAATAAACATTCTCTGCCAGGCCCTCTTAATTTTTTAGAGTATATCCATCACGTACTCAAATGTGTACGTGAATCTTGTTAATCTGAACACTTCAAAAATTCATGTTACTGCAAGACTTTTTCACTAAAAGAAAATTTTAGCATTAAAAAAAATAATAAACTTGCTAATCATACAAGTAAAATATATTCATTAAAATCCAAGGTGGCCAAGGCTGGTGTATGACTGCCCAAGTCATTTGTGTCTGCAAACACTGAAGTAGCAAGGTAGTGGATTTTCTCTTCCAAACACCTTTCTCTCCTCAGTTCAGCTCCAGGATTACTCTCTGATGCAGAATTATGCTACTAAATCCAAATTTCACTCCATGCAAGGTCAGTGCACATAAGAACAGACAAACCTGTCTAAGCTAAATAGATAGTTGAGGGGGGATTGTGGTTGGGGGGTTTGTTTTTTTTAAACACTGTGTGTTTCTAGGCCAAGTCCTTACTAGGGAAAGGGGTGTTTTGGGTTTGGAGGGGGGAACAGGGTTTAGGGTCGGGGGGTTTTGTTTTTATTTTAAACACACAAATATTATGTCATTGCTAATTCCAATCAATAACGATGACAACTGAGGGGCAGTAACACAGATGATGGGTTCTTATGCTATATATTAACCAGAACCTAAGCAGGCAACATGATGGTAACCACAAAGTTGTTCTGCTACTGACAATAACAACTGTACTGTCCAAGCAACAATATTCATGATGAGGATCGACAGAGTAATAATTCAAGTAGACAGTTGTTGGCAAGTTGTTGGCCCAGCAAGATGGCTGGGCTCCCATAACCTGCTTGTTACTGTATTTCTGGCACACGTCTCAACATTGTTTACCTGGTTGCCTTCATCAGCACTCCGAAGTGTCCTGCTTGAGCACTGTAACTGTTTCCTGTGTTTGTGTTGCATGCAAAAATACAGCAGCTTTGATAAGTTGGTAAGACTCTTTGCTCCTTTTGTGTGAAATAGTTGGAGACTTGTCTTTCTGCTAAGGAGGACTGATTTGTTTGAAATAGTCTTCCATTTAACAGTTTGTCACAACAGTTTTGTTCTAGGACCAGTAATACAGCTCTCAAATGCCCAAGTACTTTACTGTATTCACTAGTCTGTGCTGTGCAAGCCTTGAAGGAGAAAGACATCTAATTAGACCTTCACAAAGGAAAACACTATCATTGTTCCAGGTGGTTTTGCTGCTAAATACTTTAGTGTAATTCAGAGCAGGACCTAGTAGCAATGGCACTATGAGCCACAGACTGCACGCCCTCCTCACATACAGGGAAAGCCTAGCTTGACCGATCTATGGAACACTGCAATCGATCTCACCTCTGACTCTTACTGATTTTTACTTAACATCAGGAAAGGAAGAGATTCAGTGTTAACACCCACCACCTTCTACTGACTATTCTGTCAAGCCTCTTCTGGGAGATGTTGCATTACGTACTTGTGCCAGAGGAAGAGTGGCAAGCAAGTCAGAGACAACAGTGTACGTATTGACATTAATTTTCCATTCCTATTTTTAAACAAGCAAATAAGCACAAACTTACAAGTGCAACCACTTCAGATGTATGAAGGAAAGCTATTTTACTAATCAAATATTGCAGTACTATCAGAAATACTTGCAGAAAATTGAACACTGAAGGAAAATTTCTTCAATGGAAGCACATCTTTCTAGCCACAGCTTTTTCTACCAGCTTTATCATTACTATTGCAGAGCACAATGTAGACCTGAACATCCTATATTTCCCATTTGGCCTAACTATATTCTCCCATCTTTTCCTACTGTCTCCTATAAACTAAGACACTGGAACTACAAAATTCCTGAAAGAAAAACCTACCTCTGGAAGAAGGGAGAGGAAAGAAACCCTGGGCCTTTGTGGCAAAACAAATCCCATGGGCTCAACAGCATGCAAATTTGACAGTGCTAGGTACAGGCTGGAAGGAGTATTACGATAAAGAAAGAAAGAAAGAAACAAACAAAAAACATAGAAAAATGGAACAAGAAGATAATACTGCATTTTCAAGTTCAATCCCCTGCAATCACACACAATCAGCACAGGCCATAAAACAGAATCACAAAAAAAAAACCCAAACAAAAGATACACTAACCAACAGAACAGCACACACGCATCTAAGAATGACAAAAAGCTACAGCCTGCAGTTCAGATTCTTACTGCACTTTGTATCCTACCTGTCTGCTAATTCTTAGATCTCACCTTTCCATAGGACAGCAAAGGAAGACAGATCATTGAGGCTAGGATCCAAGAAGTAATCAATTTGCCTATGAACTCTCACCTGTCCCCTTCAGATTAGTTATTGTTCGAACCCAAACCTTTACTATACTAGCTAAGGTAGTAAAAAAACCCAGAGGGAATGGTTTTACTTGTAACGAAGACAATAGTAAAGACAGATTCAAAACTCTGTAAACTGATCACAAAAACAATTCCCCATGCATAACTGTATATCCCTAGCTAGATTTCAGACATATAACTACAGCAATAAGTCATCCCACAAAGATCAAGCAGAATAATAAAAAATGAAAAGGCGTTACGCAATTGCTAGCATTTCAGCGACAAAAGCAAAAAGCATCAGCCACTGACTGCACAAAACTTAATTCTGAAGTATCAAGACAGTCAAGGATTTGAGTCTTGGTGAGATATATCAAAAACAACAACTGCCAATTTGCATCACCACTTATCAAATATAACTCCTTAATTTGTGAAGTATTCTACAAACTTAGGACCTTCAAGAGCAGCCCTGCCAACAAAAGCACCATGTTATAGGTATCTACCAAAAATGCTGCTAAAGAAAATTCTATGCGAAGGTCAAACAAACTGAACTGAAGAGACAACTTGCTTATAAAGTACCATTAACAAACTGTAGGTCTCAGTGTAATAGATCACACAGACTTAATAAAAAAAAACTACATAGACTCATAACTTACAGACTTTAAACTAGAGATTTAAACTACCCTAATCCAAGTAAACCTGGAAGACTGCTACACATGATCTAAAAGCAGAAGTCTTGTTTGTTCAAGCAAAACTTTCAGCCCCACAACCTTCAGGGCCACACATTATCTAACTACCAATGAGGCCCAAAGCCTGAGACTAGTAATCATTTGGCATGATTTGCATAATAAAAGGTACAGTTCTTAAATGTCAAAACCTGAACTATTGCCTGTTTCATTTACAGAAGAAAAGTTTGAAAAGGCATAATGTTTTTCAAACGCTCTCTTTTTAAAAGGAGCAAGAACCCTAGGTGTCTGAGGGAGTGCTAATAGGTAATGCTTTGCACAAAGCTCCCCAAGATGAGCGAAAGAGCTCCTAATGACCCATTGGTCACTGAATCCAACTTGTACATTTTTTTACTTCTAGGTTATAACAAGATTCAGGTTATCAATGCTTAGCTTTAACCCAATTTTAAATTAGTAATGTTAAACATGCCCATTTCAATTTCTTAGGACTTAAAATCACCCAAACATCCTCTATTACCCAGACTGCCCGCCCCAGAAACAACTCAATTAACCCTCTGACACAGATCGGCCATCTCACTATTCGAGAGTGCTCAGAGGGATTCCATTCCAGTTTCATTCTTCTAAGGTTTTCTGGCTTCTTTTATAAACACTAAAGCACTTTCAGACTTAAGATATTTAGTAACCAAGAAAACTTGGTAATAAGCAAAAGATTTATATCGCTGTAAATGAACTCTAGTTAATAATTTGTGAGTAACTGATAAAGCAAGCATCAGCAGGTTCCAAATCACTAATGCTTAAAAGGCCTCAGGAAGCAGTGGCATATTCTTTTAAGTAGTGATAAGGAAAAGGGAATAATAATAAAGTGTACATAAAGGTATTTAGTTCATTTTATTAATGAGTTTCACGTCAGTAATTTCCAATGGCCAAAAAACTAGCACAAGCCCAGCAAAAGGTAATCTTGCTCTAAGCAGAACCTAGGAGAGGAGACTCATAAGATGATCTCTATGAAGTGAAATGTAATCAAACTCAAAACAGCAGTTGATTTGTCTGAATAGAGAAAGGGAAAATGTGCAATATCTTTAATATATGGATCGTTGGGTAGACTAAATGACTGTCACACAGAAAGCTTATCTGTAAACACTGCAGAAAGCCTTACGATTTTACCACAATAAATGACTGGTTTCAATCAAATGCTGCTAAAGCAAAAGGCATGGCCCACAGGAGTAATTACCAGTCTCTTGACTGAAACAAAGGGCAATTACAACAAGCTGAAGTATGCTCACAATAGTTGAGCACTTGATTATAGAGTGCTGCAGCAATCAGCAAGAAAGGGATACTGGGGGGAGTTGGCTGGGAGGGNGGTCCCCGTTTGATATTACTGCATGGTGAGGCATAGGCTGCCATAGAGGCTAACTTAATGCAAAGCTTAAATTTTTACTTTTAAAACACAAGTATTCTAACTGTTTTTAAGGAATTTTAAGTATAGAAGAGGAAAAAAATATCACAAGGCAGAAGACAAGGGAGGGAACTCAGCATGGTCTTGTCTGCATCTAGTTGTGACTGTGTAAAAAGCTGTAGAATTCCTGCTGCAGAAACTAATCCTTCATTGGGGTACTGCGGTATGAGGAGTGCTCTGCCTACAGTCATTCTCTGCGTTATCTTTAGGTTTGTCTTCATGGCACAGAGCTGATGCGGGGCTAGCAGAACGTTGCTACTACACTGAACCACACAGCTTAACTGCAATAGCACTAAAAGTATTTTCATAAAAAGCAGTTCAGGCTACTTTTAAAGCCAAGATTTGGCATTGTTCCTTTCACATTTCAGATCAGGATCCTCAAAAACTTCTATCACCTCATTAAAATCTCCAGTGTGGCAAGTCTAGTGGAGAAAATGTAACTAAGATGACAGAAAAGAGCTCTCCTCTGGCTCGGGTAGTCTGCAATGCAGTATAGCTACCTGGGGGAAGAGACTCCTATTAGCACGTGCCATACTCACAGTACAGGGCTTTGCTGGAGCACCAAGGGTGGTAGAGGTTCCACAGCACAGGAGAGCACTTCAAGTGCCCCCACACACAGTACCTACAAGCTCCCTTAAATTCTAATTCCATCAACTAGCTCATACTACCTTAATTACCCTTTGCAGAATTAATCTTCAGACTTACCAGCCTCTCATTGACTGAGCCCTCTTTGACTCAATCTGCAGTTTTTAGATGCTTCTCCACTCTAGAGAAAGAAAAACTTAATGATACATGGGGCGGGTGGGGGGCAGGGAACCCAACCCCAGAGCACAGGTATGCAGGAGCAGAACATCTTCCAAAAAAAATGATGCACCATTTTAGTTCCATTAGGTTACAGCTGGCTTTCAGTGGCACAACTCCAGGACAGGAAGGCAAGCACGATGTGGCACATTATGTCCAGAAGTTCAGATGGCTCAACAGCATGTGAGAGACTGAGGTGCCTAGCATTTGTCTCAAAGAACTGCCTATCTGATCAGGAAACCCCTCTGGCTGCTGACTGCCACCGCTGTCACAGAAACAAACAGAGGGGCACATCGCTGAGGAGAGCATGCCTCACATGGGCAAGCACCCCCGCCTGCGATCACACAATGACCGCATGCACTCCGTGTGCACTCCACGGGACCGGCGCACTGGGACTGGGAGCTTGCATGGGAATGAAGCCGTGCCATCACCTCAGAAACGGCATCCCTGAATAATCCCTGGATGCCCTATAAAAGGACTGCGAGGGGACTCCCACCACTGCAGTACAGGCTACGGACCACCGGAACACCACCGGGCCCATGGGGGTGACTGTGTTGCAACTCTATCCCGACTGCTTGCTTGATTTCTGCCCTTTGTTCTGTTCTGTCCGGTCGCTATTATTGTTCTCTTCTGTAATAAACGTTGTTTAGGGCGTACAGCATTTGACCTTGTTTGTGTCTTAACCTCGCTCTTGGGATCATATCGAGCCTCCTCCTGAAGCTGGATCGGGACACAGGGTCTGCGCTCACTGTCAGTGATGCATTGCAATGTGCCATATTGCCATAGCAATATTTCAAAGTTCAGGAAACGGACGCTGTAGGGAAACTGCTGCACTGATGTTGGTTTTAGGGAATCAGCAAGAACCTCTGCCTCATACACAGGCCAGCTGTAGCTACTTCTGCTGAGTACCCGCAGACAAGGTGAGGCATGTCTCCTTGGGATGCAAGAGTCCTGTTTGCACCACTGCAAGGCAATGACTTTCACTCTGGTAGAAGTTCCATATAAAATACAAGTCCTCATCTTACAGACAGCCAAGTGGAAAAATGCTCCTCTATCCAATGTATTGCCTAGTGCACTAAAATAATTTGAGGAATATCATCTTAAATGCCACATAAGCTACAGGAAGGAAAAAAATCCCAGTCATCTGTGAAATGAGAGACAATTTCACTTCTACTCTATCCACAATACAGCAAAGGGAGCTGAAGAATTTCCCCACTCTCCATCCTGAAAATGGGTTTTCAGGTGCATCTCCTCAGCCACTCCCAAAAGTGCTGATGCACTGTATACAAAATATTAAACAGAGTGCATAAAAACAATACTATCCCCTGGCAACTGGAAGATGCACCTGGGAGGAGCAGGCTCCAGTCATGGTGCCAGGGCATGCTCAGTAGTTTATGCAAAGTTGAGCAAGGTCAACAGCAGGGACTGAAAGTCACCCTCACAAATGCACACACTTGGTCAAGCTGGGACATTCTCTCACAGGTGTGGGTTCTAAAACTCCTACTGCAGAGGAAATTATTGTAACCCCCTTCCCTCTCATACAGGGTGTAATACACAGCACTTAATGTATTTTTCCCCTTGGCTTCCTACAACTCCTGCTCATTTTATTTCAAATAACTCCTTATGAGCAAGAAATCATTCCATCTCCACTAGAGCAAATGGAGCCACAAAGATTGCAGTCTCCTACCCATGAGCCACAGGCTCAAGCTAATTAAACAGCAAACCTACATGTCCAAATCAGAGTGGAGACTATTATATTTAATATTATCAACCTTCACAACCCTCCAAATTTACGTATATTCCCTGTAAATCCTATGGCAGTTTGAATTGGTTTAATTACTTGATTCATTTTGGAACAGTAACAACAAAAAATAATCAATAAGTAGGAAGAATAAAAAAAGACAAATGAGACTTAAAATATAGTAAAAGTGATCCTTAGTTTGGAGCAGATCTTTCCTGAAATTCACTATGGCCCTGTCAAAAGCCATGTTCTATATTCTACAAGTTATCCGATTAACATATTTTACTGCCGTTATTCTCGTATTCCATTAGGTTTTCAGTGAGATGAGAAAGTGTAGTGAGAAAAAGCTATTTTTCCATCAATCACTTAGTGCTAATTTCCACAGTCTTAAGCACTGCTGTAATATCCCCCCACCTTAAACACCTTAAACAATCCTACCACTTTCAGTCCACATCATTCAGCTGGAATAAGTATAGATAAAACTTCACAATTATAAACCATGAAAGATGTATAGGAGTCAGTGTAAACTGAAAATAATAGCAAAATAAGAAAGTAAAAAGTCAAAAAAGAAAGGAAAAGACAAGAAAAAAGTAGTTTTGTGATGCTTAATTCAGATTTGTTTATACTTAAGATTACAACAGAGCAGTTAGGCAGTGAACAGGTAAAGATAGAATATAGCACAATGCAAGTAGCATCCAAGCTGAAGACAAAACCAGCATTCTTCACTGAACTGTTTAATTCTCACTCCATGTGCTGCTCAATCTCTTTAGCTGATCATCTTAAAAATCCACCCGTGTAATCAATATACGCCAACACATCACAAAACAAAACAAGCTAAAAATAAAAGAGCAAGTTACTCACAGGTGGTTCTCAAGCTGTGGCCTATGTTTTTCTTGTTCTTATTATAGACATGCAAATCAGTCCACATCTTTTCAAAAGGCACACAAGACGCACGCACACACAGAGCCAAAAAACCTGAAACATCAAGTTCTCAGCTCTTAAAAAGCAAACTTAGGCAACAACAGGACACCTTCTCAGCTTTTTCGCTTCACAAAATGCAGGTATGCTGAACTAACTCTGGATATAGTTTCAGACAGGTTATTTTCCTGAGCTCAGTCCAAATACTGAACCTTCCTCATCATCTATCAAATACTTACTTTTTTTTTTTAAAGTTTCAGTGATGTTCTTGTGCATCAGTGTAAAGACATTTAAATTTGCGTAAGCATATCATAAATTCGGTGCAGCAAGAATAGATTCCTTCCTATGACGGGGTACTGTCTGTGTGGCTTGGTCATTAATGAACTTGATTAACTTATCCTTCACGTATAAATGCCCAGACCAGGTTATCTGGTCATATTGAATCTGTGACCTTTGTACACAAATGCAGAGGTTTCTGTGCCCAAATTAAGAGACCAGGACAGTTATCTTGAAGGCAGTAACAGTCTCTTTCAGGAGTCTAGGAACAATGGAAACAAAGTCCCTCAGCAGGTTAATATGGGTTGTATTTATTATGTGGGTAGGGCTGACATTTTCCAAGCTGCCTAAGGGATCTGAATGTCCAATTCACATAATGCAAATAACAATTTTAATAGTAATGCAACATCTGCAGGCTCAATCAATCTTGCTTATTCAGGCAAAACCCCCCATGAAAATGAGAAAATATGAACAAGCTTCCATACAAATCTATATGTTGAATTAACCTCTGAATAACTTGCAGTGATCCAGCTGTTGATTCATTCTGCTCTCTCAACTGCCTTCGAGTACTCTGCCTTTCTCTTGCAGTTTAATGTCTGTCCTACCAGTGCTTGGCCCAGGCCTACCCTTAACATTCATCTCGTCTTCTGTGGGTACCACGCTTTTTTAAGTTCCCCTTACGTTTACTGGCATGATCTAGTCTTTCATTTGAACAACACTCCTACAATATCATCACATCTGCACTGAACAGCAGTTCAGCGCTATAATTTGATCAGTCACTGTGAGCTATGAGATCATATAAGCACACTCTAAAAGGTTTTGTTTTTTAAGAGTTGGAAAAAAGCAGCAGACAGCAAAAGAAACTAAAAGTCCGCCAGTAATCCAAAAGATAGATGCGGCATAGGCAAGGATGGTGTAAGCTGTCAAATAGTGCCCCATCAGCATGCCTGGATGCCAAGATGGACGGGCTGCTTACAGAAGAGCAGAGGCTACTTAGGCATCTGAGCATAAGCAGTTTGAGGGTTCTCTGCTGAGCCTGCTAACAATACTATACGGTATGATCCAGTGTTGGGTCTGAATTAAATGCACTTTTCTTGTGCAGCTGAAGAGCAGTAAGACAGGCAATTTTATCTGGTCTTAACAACACTGACACCCACCTTTAAAGCACTTGACCAGTACTTCCAATTGCCTGCCTCAAGACTTTGCGCTTTTTCTGAACACACACAATTGTGCCTTACCTTGCAAAGTCATCCAGTTTCACAAAGTACACAAGAGAGAGAGAGAAAGAATAACAAACCTTTCACAGAGGAGGATGCTCTCAGGCTAGGGAAAGGGATTAGTTGTTACGGACCATAATTAAATGAAAGGGAGAGGGAGGATGATATGTCCGTGTTTGTTGCCATCAGACAAGACAACATGCACAGAAGCCCAACATCGCATACAATTAGTATTGTCACTAGAGCACTAATTAATCACTTCAGACACCTTATCTGTCTCCCACACCTCCCTGCCTCAACAGTGTCATCATTTACATTGTATAATGTTGCTAACTAAAAACAACCTAGAGGTTTAATGGCCCGCAGAGCAAGAAGCTTTAAGCGTTAGTGTCGTTTCCCTGCCCTCTGCCTCTTTTACGTAACATATAAATACGGTTATTAAAACACCGAACACTTTGTATGGATTTGGCAGAGGCTTGCCGTTAAAAGACACACAAACACACATTGCCAGCTATAAAAGAGGGGCAGAAGAAAAATGGTTCGTGATGCCTGCAGCTACTCCACACCAGAAAGGCCACCTCATGGCATCTGCAGCAAGGTAGACAAAGATACCCAGGCTGACTTTCAACTGGACTTCTCTCTGCAACTTTTTAACAACACAAAGGCATCCATGACTGAAAGTCCAATAGTCAAGAAGCACATCTGTAGTTCTGCTGATAGCAAGGATATAGAACAGGCTAATGCTTCTTCCAGTATGTCTGAATTTAATAGTAAAACATTTTTAATTTTTACCTTGAAAATCACATTCAATTTTTTTCCTTTCCAAGTAATTGCAATGTTTTCACAAAAACCAGAATGGTTAGTCATGCTAAGACCAGGAAGGAAAAGAAAAAAAGTGATAAATAAGAGGGTTTGAAAAAATCCTTAGTTGTTAAATAACTTTTCTACCATACACTGGAAAGCCTAGAAATTGTAAAAGTCCTGTTCAAGCTGGGGTTCCACTCTGCCTGTGTAAGTAGGCTATTAGGGAGGTAGAGAGATTAGCCTGCTTTCCTGTGACACACCTCACTCTACTGAAACTTAATCGAAAGAGAGACACTGCTTCAAAGAGTTTCACTTAAAGTGAACTGGCAACATTCAGTGGAAAACTCTGCAACCTACTCTAGCTAGGAGATGGGAATTTTGTATTTTTACGTTCACCTCCATCAAAGATTTGTTTACTCATCTGAACGTAACCAAATTCAAAGGTATTGTGAAGAGCGTCCATGGGTGTCTACCTCTAACATAGCCAAAACTTCACAGGGACACAAAACTGACTTGCATTAACAGCCAAAAAATGAACATGCAGATTATGCTTTCAAGAACTGAAACCAGGAATCCATAATATTTTAACATCTTTCCAAACATCTCTTTAATACAAGGAATTCTGTCTGGGCCCATAACACTATGAACAGAGAGTACTAGCTGCATGGGTAGATGTTGCTAATACAAATGAAGATGACAGCAAGGAAAAGATTTTGTACATTAAAAAATAAAAGAGTTAAGTAATTAAGCCAAAG
>VZTV01047850.1:0-20833 GCA_013400875.1 Anhinga rufa
TTGAAGCTGTCTATAGCTCTGAGCTAATTCTGAGTTTCTTAATCATTTTATACAAAGCGATATCCCGTGCCAGGTGAAAAGTTTCAATTAAATCAAAACTGTTGCCAACATCTTAGGGGGAAAGATATTTCAAAGGCTATGTGAGCCATTTTCCTCTAAAACCTACTTGCTATGCAAAAATATAACAAGTTTCCTTAGCAACAAGCATTTCCTTGTCAAAGACTTGCTCTCCCGGAACATATCCACCATGGATTATTTATCCCATTATCTCTGTGTAAGGCAGTGCTAGCAAAAAGCATTCATTATTGCTCAGTCCCTACATTTGTGTATTGCTTTTTAGCTCCTGGATATGTGAACAATAACACCCTTAATGGAGGCTAGTGTAAGCTTTCATTACTGCAGTTAAGCTAGCATGTCTAAATAGAAATGAAAAATGCTAAAAATCTCTTTAAAGTACTAATGAATCTTTTCTAGAACTTCTACTGAGACTATATTTTTTTTTTGCTAGTGACCCCATAAAATAATGGATTAAATTAGCATTCTATTTCTAGGCACCTGAAGGCATTTCACATTATTTCTTTATCTGAAACATTTGTTATTTGTTTCACATTAGAGATAAACAGTGGGTTTCAGTTGCTAACAATAACTAATAGATGTTAATGCTCAGCCAAATTATTTTATAGACTTGGAAATTAAATATATTCATTCAGTATATGCTTTTTCCACTATGAGGGAAGCCCCACTAGTAAACCCCTAGAGAAAATTTTTCCTCAGCAAAGCAGGTGTCTGGCTAAGAACCATGAAAATATGTCTGTGGAGGTGTTCAGAGAAAGCAGGCTTGATTTAATTTCCTTGTGACTGGGGTGTGATGTGGGTCCTGCTCCCCTGCCTGCTGATCAGCTGTTTGCACAAATAGGACAAGAGCAGTGTGGTACGACAGCACGCCTCTTTGTGCTCTTGTTTTGTGGTCTCATCCTGCTCCCACACAATAGTTAAAGCACTTCCAGAAACTGATATTGAGTTTATAGTTCCGAGTACCAGGCAAAAGCCATTTGCTGTGGCTTAATCTTCAGATTGCACTATATACATGCCAAGATAAAAGTTTTGAGTACCACATGTCTAGATGTTATTGGAATGGCTAAAAAGGTGTAGTATTTTAAAGATGGGGGAAAGGAAAGTCCACATTTGTCTGGACTTGAAAGTTGTTAATACAGTCTCCAGAAATTTTCAGATTTCTCAACAACTACACAATTTACTTTGGGACAAAACACAGGCTTGGGACATACCTGCACTGAAAGGGAATTTTTGAGGGAATTGCTGCTGAAAGCTACAAATAAAACTGTTTTGTATTCATAACTAAATAAGTTCCTAGCAATAAGTACTTAAATAGAAAATGTCTGGTGTGCAGACTTTTCTGGATAAAGAAAGAAAATTAATAGGTATACAGCACTTTTCTTCTGTGAATGGGAAGTAAATTCTGTTTAAGGACTGAGACATCCAGTCTTCTTCCTCCAGCAGAAAACTTGCTAGAGCACAAAATTCAAGATTTGCAATAACAGAAAATCCTAACTTTTGAAATTGTTTTATTTTTTTTTTCTCAATCTGAGAGGACTATATTTTAAAGTGACTGGAAAACAAACATTTTGCAGAGGAGGAAGAATTTGGGGCCAGCAGTGAGGGCACAGCAGGAACGGGCAGCTCCAGGGCAGCAGGAGCTGAGATTGCATCATGCTGGCAGAAGCAGTGTCCTCGCTGCCAGGGGTGCAGCACGGCGAGCAGGGCAGTCAGGATGGTGGCAGCCAGGACCGACCAGGGGATCAGGTGGCTGTGACAGTCCATGGTGGTGAGGCAGTTCACCCAACGAGTTGTGTCTGTGGGAAGGGCTGGGATCAGAGACATGTGGTCAGGCACGGACATGGCTGCCCTATAGCTCAAGCAAGGAACAAGTGCTTGAGCCTTGGAACAGCTCCCCACAACAGTGGACCTGTCCCTGCTCCTCACACCTCTTCTTCACACCTTAGCCATGCTCCCAGCTGCCAGCCCCAAGTTTTCACAACTGTCCCATGTCCAACCTGTCCCTAAGGGGCAGCTCTTCTGGGAGAGAGCTGTGCTGAGTGTCCTTGCCTCAGCTGAAATACTGCTCTTGAGCTGGGGCGTTAAAGGTGATCATATACAATGAAGAATAAAGCAAAAAAGATAGTTTGAAACCAAATAACTAGGAAGTTTTGTTCTGTAGTCACCTTATCAGTATGTTTGTTTGTTGGCATGATTTTCATGCCCTTTTTTAAAGAAACTAACAAGTACTCAATATCAGCCAGCTCTAAACACTGAAGAATGAACAGTCTTAAATTTGAAGGACTTATTTGACTGCCTCCTTTTGTTCAGAGTGCCTGCTTTTCATAAGGAAATGTGATTCTATATGATAGAAAGTAAAGGTCAAAAAAAATTTTTTGAGGGAAAGAACATATTTGTTCACTAAAATCTCCAGTTTTTTGAAACTGCAGTGTATCTACATGACAAAGGCAAATACATCTGGTAACTGTTTCACATTTCTGATAGATAAAAAAGGCAAAGAATCAACTCATGCCTTGTACAAAGTGGGGAAGATAAAGAAAACCTGCAGCAGGAAATCATTGTTGCCCAGCCCAACTAGTCAGAACTGGGACATGTTTATAGCTCATAGACAAGTTGTCTGCTTCTTCATCACATCTTCTGGGGAATAGCACTTCTGAGATCAGCTTGCTTCTCTACTTCAACAAAAGCATCTATGCCAACAGGAGTTATCACTACATCCAACTCTACAATTTGCAAAGGGCTCATTATCGCTGCACCCAAGCTTCTAGCAGGACTGAACACATTTATATCCACACTCTTCACACAGGAAAAGCTACAAGAACCAGAGAATATACAGCAATAGTGTTCATCTGAGGACCTCCAAGCAATTGCTAGGGGATTTACAAAGCCCTTAAGAAAATTTCTATATGCTGAATATTGTATAATGACAATGAATTTACATTTCTTAATCTCATTTTGTCAACAAGTTAGGAGTAGTTCATGTCATAAACCACGGACTGAACACCACCAAGTAGGAAAACCTCACTCTGTTAATATTTAACATGTAGCTTTGTTTATGAGTTAATAGTAGGTACTGTGATTATGCAAGTCTTTGCAATTTGGATCTTAACAACCTCTTCAGACCACCCTCATTCAAGTAAACCAGTTCATGCATCTTTTGCAGAGCATGCTCTGCTTGTAATAGCCAGGAGACTGGACTGAGACCAGAGCTTCTGCAACCTCCAGGATCAACAGAAAAGGTCTTTCAGGGGAATACTTTAACCATTCCATAACACAGAAAGATGAATTCTGATTTGCTTGTTGGTCCATCCCTGCTCAACAGATTTCCTTTTGTTTGTTGTTACTTCACAAAGAGAAAGTTTTCAGGTTGTCCCCAGGGTCCTTGAGTGTTGGTAACACCTTGACTGAGATAATCATCAAGCACAAAGGAAGACATGCAAACCACTCTGTTATGTTGTAGTGCAAGTTTTGCTTGTGTGTAGTGAAAAGAGCAGCATCTGTACCAGTGAAATCTCCATGACAAAAAAAGAAAACAAAAATCTCAAAAATATTCCAGTTAGAATTAAGAGAAGGCAGGAAAAACAGTTCTTGAAGGAAAACATTAATGCCTTATTCTTTCTTAAGCTTTTCAGTGTTATGTTCAAATTAACTGCTGACAGAGGCATCTAAACTTGTGACATCTGAAGAACAAAATATAATAGGGAATTCAGATATGCCAAAAAAAAATTAGGTTCTGTGTCTTAAATTCACATGCCTGTAATTTTATTAGATTCCACTGTGGCTAGGTAACCACTATTATTTCTGTTCTATTAACATGAGTTGATGAAAGTATATCTAGGAAAGTTCACCTGCAAGTGGTACTAACTTCAGATTTAGTTTGAAGCTTATAAATGTGAGCTGAAGTGCCTGGTCTATTGCACTGGTGATACCTGTTACAGCTGGCAGCAAGGTTAGTAGTTATTAATCATGACAAAATTTTGAAAAGCATAAATTTGGGAAACCTTTCCTTTAATATAGGTTTGTATCTCCTTCAAGATAAGGAGAGCCCTTGAATTAAGAAAGTATGAATTTTCTTCAATACCTAGTCTAAATTACTGAAGGAGTTCTTTAGTGTAGCGGTTCATAAGGGGGTACTATAAGTTTGGTACCAAGATCCATGGAAAGTGTGTTGTTGAGGTGGCTGTAAATTTGTCCAAACAGGGGAAAAACAGACTACAGAAGAAGTGAGACAGAGGCAAAAGGCATTTTTTCCATTCTCTTGAATCTTGCCGTGAAGTATACACTACAGCTACAGATGAAGGTTATCATGAACAACATAAAACAGACTTATAGAACATAATGAATAACAACATTACTGGCATTTATGGTAACTGAAAATTCAGAATCTAAATTACAGAAAAAATAATTCTAAGACTCTGCACAGATTTGGCATTTTCTTTAATCCTAATATTTATATCCATATTAAATNAGTTGGAATACTTAAAAAGATAGAAAGCTAATAAATGATTACTCAAGCAGAAGTAAGGTTTCCACATCATTTCAAATTATCTGGCTCTCATCCAAAATCCCAAAAGCAATCTTTGATAAATTAAAAATGTCAGCACAGATTTTTCTTTGTTTTGGGGTTTTGTTTGTTTGTTTGTTTGTTCGTTTTTAAAGTTGATGTGTTTATTTTGACACAGGACATGAATTCACCAAAGTATTTATATGTGGAGAGGGTAGTCAGTCCAAATTTTTGCCATTTGGATTTACTATATTAACCTCTCCCTGATACTAAATTTATGAGATCAAATACTACTACTCACGAGTACACCTAATGCTGTCCTGATATTCTTTGATGCCAACACAAAAGAATAGCCAATGATGTTTTCAAACAGCCTAATTAAATAAACTTCAGCTAATGATTTTCAAAGTACCCTAAGAAAATGAAAAACCCACAACATATTAAATACTCAATCCTAAATAAAGAACATAGTCTTCACTCATATTGTGGCAAATGAAGTACAATACCAGTGAATGACCTTTGTCCTTCATCCATTGAAATCAACAATAACATCTGAAAAGATCAGGACATGTCAGTGCCTGAGAGTCAATGAAAAAGATTTGTGGTGTGCTGTTCCTATTGCAAATTTTCTCCCTTTTCCCTTGAATTATAAGAAAAAAAATGAGCTGACAAAGAGATTAAAAAATAGATGATAATATGGACAAGTTAAATTGAAGCGTAACTAATATTTAGGACAGGGTAGTTTCAAAGACAGAGAACATTTTCAAAAATATATTTTTTTATTTGATAATTGCTGCATTAAATACTTTGATAATTCAGATGTCAGAGAAGAATTATTGCAGTGAAAGCAAAAGCAGAAGGAAAAAGTGCATAAACATCAAATACATCAAACAGCACGTATAATTATGTCACCCAAAAAACAGAAAACTAATTTAAAATAAAGGACCTACACAGGAAAAAAAAATCATTTTAAGGAGCTTTATGACAATGACAACAAAACCTTTTTATCTCCCTCAAAAGTTATACTTTGCATTGTCCCATGTGTCATATGAATCTCAGAGTAATTCACTGGCTTGATGTTATTAAAAATCATTATTTTTTAAGCAGAGTGTCATGTACAAGGGGTCTGTAGCTAGTGCAGCAGTAAGCCTGAGTGGAGTTTGAAGGGAGTCCTGGATTCAGCCTTGGTATGTCGGAAGTCTCAACTGCTTCTAAATGGCAGAGGGACAAAATGGACATCCAAGTCTTGGTCTGCAATGGCCCCTGAGGCTGGGGCTGGAGGTGATAGCAGCCTCACATCCCTGTGGAGTTGTGCTCCAGTCAGTGAGACAAGGCAGGAGTGAGCCAAATGCATTGCATCAGGGTGAGAAGCAGGAAATTAACTGGGTGTTTGCATGGACAAATGTCCGAATCTCAAACTGCAGAAAAGGAGGCACAACAAGAGCCTGCATTCAACTGAGAAATGGATGGAGACTCCCAAGATGCTGGGGGCTGGACATCTGTAGAAAACAGCATCAGAAGGGAAGTTTCTTCTCTGCCTGCAGATCTTTGGCACAGGTGGAGTGTCCTGAGAACAGGTGAGGAGGAACAAACCGTATTGGGGTGATGTCAGACCCAGCTGAACCAGAACCAAATCTCTGTGCTGTCTTGAAGCAGGGAGTGATGGCAGCAGGATACTCCCTCTTGGAGGAGACCATCTGCCAAAAAAGTTGCTGCCTTGTGAGGTTTACTGCACACTAGATGATCAAATCCAGGACACTGGAGAGAGATTTCAACAGATGATGTGGACCTTGAACTTCTGGACCCAGTGCCAGGATCTCTGTGCCAGGGCTGGCAGCAGAGGTCCCCATGGAAAGCACACTGCCCACACCAAGCAGCTTGGCATCCTCCAAAAAGGCCTTTCTGTGGCTGCTGATAGTGGAAAGGGATGGAGGAAACCAAGCTGGAAAGCTGGGTGAGCAGTCAGGACTTAGAAGGGGTGACACATGGCAAGTATGTGCAGAGAGGCAGAGCCTGAGTCTCCTTGGGAGCACAGACACATGGTGAGGTAGCTCACAGGAATGGAGTGCTACAGCAGATGAAGGCAGGCTTTGCAGCAAGGGCATGTGGGGAAACAAAAAGGAGATGCTGCACTCTCTCCGGTAGAGTGGCTTCATGGCACAGAGCTTTGCCTTGGCAGTGGGGGAGATCCAGGTGGTAGTTAATGGCTGCAGATCAGGGGCGAGTCCAACATACCCAGGTTGAGAAGCATCTGCTACAGACCACCTACGGAAGCAGTTGAAGAGGACAAAGCCTTCTTCCAAGAATGACAGCAAACCTTAGGACTGCAGGTCCTATAATCTGGGCCCAGTGTAGGACAGCCAGAAGGCCAACTTGTGTGTGGCTCCAGAAATCTAGCAGATTTCTAGAGGGTGCTGAAGGCAGTGTTTGGACACCAGGAATCAACAAGCAAGCTAGAGGAGAGGTTCTGCTGGGCTGCCCACTTGTGGCCAAGGAAGGGGATCTCATCTGTGTGGCAAAGGTTAAGGTAGCCATGACTGCATGACAATGAGATGGAAAAAATTCAAATCCTCAGAGCATGACCAAGAGTACAACAGCTTCCCTGGATGTCAGGAGAGAGTTTCACCTGTGGAGGCACCGAGGCAGGATGCCAAGAAGACTGCCCCAGAGATGAAAGGAGCTGAGCAGTGATGTTTACTCTCCAAGGGTAACCTCCTCCATGCACCAGTGAGAGCTCTTCTCATGAATAGGCAATCAAGGAAGCATCACTACAGACCAACAGTGATGAGTGTTAATGCTCTGGCTCAGCTCCATCAGGGCAAGTTAGTACCCAAAATGGGGGTGCAAGCATTGGATGCTTGGCAGGAAGAGAGAGGAATTTTCCCAACAGGCATATGGGGACAGAGCTCAGAAAACCTGAGCTCAGCAGGGATTGTAACTGGCAAGCAAAGATAAGAGTAACAGTCAGGCTGCCCTAGAAGCCCACTAGCAGCTGAAGAAAGGCTCTGGAAAGTATGACACTGCTGTTTCCAGGGGCAAGGACACTATAACATAGGCCATGGGAAAGCTGAAGGTACTGCTTGGGCTCGAGTCTCATTTTGGAGCCATAAGAGCTTCTTTTAAGTCTGTCAAGACCTCAAGTCCAGTGAGGGGAGTCAAATGTTAGTCCCTGGAGAGAAAACTCAAAGATGGAGAGCACTAGCAAACTGGACCTCTCCAGTTCCATGGGAGCAGCTAGAGATGCACACAAGGGCACTGAGGAAGTTGGCCAGTGGCTTCACAGTGCCATTTTCTACTAGCTTGGGAAGGTCCTGGTGGCTGAAAGAGGTTCCTGAGGACTGTGAAATTATGACCAGACTCAGTGTCTTTCTTCTGGAAGGGCTAGAAGGATGACAGGAAAACTTCCAGCTGGTCAGCTTCACTTTCAATCCTAGAAAGGTGATGGAGCAAATCTTCCTGGACAACAGCACATGGAAGACCACAAGAGATATAGGAACAGTTATCAGGAATTTACTGTCATGACCAAATTGTGGCACACCAACCACTTTGGTTCTTGTGCTGATAAGATGCTTGGGCATGTGGAAGAAAAGGAAACAGAGGAGGGAGTGGGTTTTCTCTGGAGGTACACACCAATGGGACATAGGGACACATGTTGCTAAATGGTGCACTGAAACTAGTCAAAGACATTTGGTCAACAAGAATGGATTGCTCAGGGAGGTAATGGGATCTCCATCCTGATGGATTGTCTGTGGAGTAGTAGATGGGACTTGGAGCAACCTGTTCCTGTTGGTCCTGCTTTGTGCAGGCAGTTGTCAAGGTGGCCTCCAGGATTTGTTTCAAATGAAATTATTCTATCACTTTCTGATGCTGACTTCACAAGTATTGTGCCTATTGTGCAGTCTTTTAGTAAATTTGCACCAATATACCACTGTTAACCAGTGTCCTGTTACAAGAAAATCAGTGTAATTCTAAGGAAGGAAATGGACTAAGTGTCAGCACAAGTACTAGTCTGTGGATATCACCTGATCCACCTGTCTCAAATGGGCAGACATTCCAAAACAGTAATCCAAAAAGAATGTATAAAGATACAAGCTGCTCTGTTAGTGCTGCAAGGTGGACATAAGCAAGCACTGAAAAAGACATGGCATTTCTCACACCACTCAACTCAAGCCAGGTACAGAGCTTTATTAACACAGCTATATATTGCTTATCCTTTGGAGCTAGTTTACACCTTAAAACCTTCATGTAGGCAGAAATCCCACCTAATTATCCTTTCTCTGCTGAAAGCCAAGAAAACATTGAATTCTTCCTGAAGAAAACACGTAAGCTTTTTCTCGCAACTTTTTCTTCAGGCTGCCCCAGACCTGCCTAAATCTTATCAGTTGTATGCAGCTCAGTGTTTCCACCCAGGGGATGGAACATTGATAACTTTTTCCTGAAGGTCTAATTCAACACTTCTGTTGGGTTTCACACTAACTTCAGAAAAGTACAGTGGCCCATTCACCCAGCTTTTTGGAAGTGTACGTGCAAAATTTATGTACTTTCTGTTTCTCTTTGAAAAACTTACTCTACCTACACTTAAGCATAAACATTAAAAACATGTAACCATAAAGTCTGAGAAGCACAGGTGAGAGGTACCTTTATTAGGCACAAATTGAGGGTTTCAGTAGTAGGGAGGTGTAGGAGTGTCACGATCCACTGTTGGGTGCACCATTTGGCAGAAGCTGAGCCCCCTTGCTTTCTAACCAACCTCAGAGAATTCTGGGTGGCTAGGGGCGGCTGGGCTTAACTTCTGAGTGACGTTCAATTGGATGTGTTATCATGACCAGGTTTGTTGTATTCTCGGGAACAGAATTAAGACTCAAAACGGAGTCAAGTGCCAAGTCGCTTTATTTGGCCGCCAACAAGTACGCAAGAGAAAAGGAGAGAAAGAGGGAAAAAAGGAAAAGAGAGAGAGAGTTACAATAGCTACCACCACGGATCTGCAGCACCCTGTCAGTCCGATGGCCCTTCAGTCCAGTGGGGGAACGTTCCAACTAGTCTCTGCTGGTTCCGCCTTTTATAGCATTGCCCCGTTGCATGGTCAATAAGCTGGTTTGCACAGCCACACCTCCTGCTCGGCAGTGGGGCGCATGCGCAGTAGAGGGTGCTCAATGGTTCCAGAGGGTTCCAGGGGGTCCAAGCCCCCTCCCATGTGTTGTAAGATGACCCTGGGGCCAGGCGCATGTGCAGAGGACTGGGCCTATGTGCTCCGAGACAACAAGATATAGATATATATATGTTCCTGTTGGGTACAACTTCCTCAGCTGCCGTCGTGGTGAAGCCGTGGTAGTCAAGCCATTCTGCCGACAATGTTGAGACAAGTTTCTAGTCCCTTACAAGGAGTACCCTCTGCAGAAGGAGGTCAGTCATGGCTGTTTCTGGCTGGCTCAGAAACAGGTGAACAGCTCATCACTTCACTCAGTCAGAGAAGTACCAATGCTCACATATATTTAAGAAAGAGGGGAAGCCATAGGAGGCAGGAGACACTGAAGAGGACATGAGGAGATATGTTTATGTTTACAGAAAAGGGAGGAGGAAGCAGAGGGGTCATGTGGAAGGGACATTATTGGGGATAGGGCTGTATGCAGACTCCTGGAAGGAAGTGCTCTGTGCCAGAGACAGGTACACCCCTGAGGGACTGCAGCCTGACAGCTACCTTGGTTTAGGCAGCTGTGGGAATGATAACCCTGAGGGACTGTAGCCATGGAAGACCCATGCCAAGGCAGGGACAATCCTGAGGGACTGTGGCCCATGGAGGCCCCACACCATGGAGAAACACCAGTGAGAACCATGGATGAC
The DNA here is from genome assembly GCA_013400875.1 of Anhinga rufa. Lineage (NCBI taxonomy): Eukaryota > Metazoa > Chordata > Aves > Suliformes > Anhingidae > Anhinga > Anhinga rufa. Next base: position 10,421 of record VZTV01047850.1, read on the forward strand.
CCTCACTCAAGCAGAGGATCAGGAGAAGCAAGGAGCAGAAGAAGCAAACAAGTAAGAAGCAAGGAGCTGCAGAAAGGAGTTGTCATCTTACTGAAGGAATTAGGAGGGACTGAGCGTAAGAAGCATTGAAGGCGAGGGATGTTGAGACTGAGTGTGGGAGGAGAGGTGTTTGAAGTTGAACATGTGAAGGGGAAGGAAAGATGTTTTTATAATTGTTTAACTATGTCCTTTTTTCCCCCAAAATTAAGAATTTATGTTACTTGACAATAAAGTAAATTAAGTAAAATTCCCAGAGCTCAGACTGTTTTGCCCACAACAAATGACATGAAATCTTCCTTCACTCACACTTGTATGATTGTGTTTTTCAGGTTCTCCTCTCTTTCAGTCTCCTCAGCTTGCCATCACCATCTTCTGAAAATGTTTGTTCATTTCATCGCTATCAAACTTTAAAAAATTCAGTAGTTCATGCTGTCTTTGTGAATGCTTTTTTTTTTTTTTTTCCAGTTTGGAACAGGAATGTCCTTTTGAGGTTTTTTGGAAACAAGAATCCCACTGTAGTATGTCTTTAAAATGGATGTATATTTGGTGAGAGAACACTAACCAAATCCGATTTAGGCACTGGAAGTTGTAAAATTTTCAAAAGACTGCTAGTCAGCCATGTACATTCATTACCATCTGTCCATCACAGTGAGTGAGCTGAAAGCATCTTTTTGGAGAAGGTGTCTTGTTGGTAGATATTTTTTAGTTTGAATGCCACTGATGATGTCAGGAAGTTAACCTTAGTACTTGACAGAGTTTCAGTAGAAAGCAGTATATCTCCAGGCAATAATTTTGTTTGTAAAAAAAAGCATGTTTGTCTGTACAAAAATAAAATGTGTACATTTCAAAGACTGAGATTTCCCAGAAATGTTACTGGAATAGAATGATAAATACAAGGACATGCACCAGTTGTCAAAGGGAATACAAGTGATTTGTGTTGCATCTGCAGCTCTTGGGAACTTTGGGAGTAATAGAAAGACCAACTGCACTAAGTGCTGCTAAAACACATCTCTGCAGAGTTCCTGCTCCTGAGCTCCTCGCAACCCAAATAGGTAAGACAAGACAAGAAAATATTTTTTTAACTATTTTACAGATATTAATTAAAACCCAAAGACTTAAGGTCTTTACGTAAACTTTTTATCTGTTCCAGGGCTTAAGGGACTTAGCTCAATTTTGATTTCAAAGGACTCCAATTCAAATCCTAAAACTCACTGCAACCAATGTGATTTCACACATCTTCCAGAACTGAAACTTCAGAGAACTTGCCAGGGAGTTTAAATTCAGTATTTGCCAAAAAAAGATAGATTTTATTTTAATATTTTTAAATTCAGATTTTTTTTTTCTAGGTTTTGCCATGAAATTATATATAAAAATACACAAAACTTCATTTTTAAATATTTGAGAAAACATTCTGAAGTCATGTTTCAGTCTGAGCTCTATCTGTATGCATTTGTAAAAGCAAATCATATGATATTCATCACCTCTTTCAGCTTATCTGCATAAAAGGCTGTATGTCTAAACTGCTTTGAAACAGCAATACTGAGCTGAACTTTATTTATATGCCACTGGAAATCTGCTTTTGATATAGCCAAAATCTCACAGCAAATCTGTAAGAGAATCAGAAACTGAACCCAGAATTCTGTTTCAGTGACGTAGCAGCATAAAAGCTGCATAATGGGTTAATGAGAAGTGCTCTGCAAGTGATGGTATTGTCTCTCATATTAATACTAATGGAAAACAAAAAAAGATAATATTCAATGTTATCCTAGGTTAGAGCTATCCAACTTCTATCTTCTAGCAACCATTGCATTTAAGTTCTTCTAAGCCAGAGGTCATGCTATAGACAATAACTTTTAATAGGCATTGAAAGATTCATCTTCTATGATTTTATCTATTCTACACTTGATTCCATTTATATCTTCATCTTCACACTTTATTGTGAAAAAGAGCTACAGAATTTTGTTCTGCATTGTATAAGTAGAGCACTTATATTTATTTGCCTTCAACAGCTGCCTAAGCAACTACTGTATGTTGTAAATCAACACAAGTTACCTATAGTTTTTCATGATTTCTTCCCAGTCGAATCATTAACTGTGATGTTCAAAGAAACCCCCATTAGATTTTTTTCTCTTAACAGAAAAATAAAGATAATGGTCATTGTACAAAAGAAAATAATATTTGCCATAGCAGGTCTTTTTCTCTGTTGTTTTTTTTTGTTGTTGGTGGTGGTTGGTTGGTTGGTTTTGGTTTTGGTTTTTGCTGTTTTTTTGGGGGGTTTTTTTGGTTGTTTTTTTTTTATGATTTTCAACCTCTGTCCAGGTTAAGTCCTCAGGAAATTTGTATTATGAAGAAGAAAAATAAAATTACATGCTACAAAAATCTCTGTCGGGTTTTGTAATAAATAGAGCAAAATATATCTGTGTGGTTATATTGCTCTAATGGGTGGTAGCTTAAGTTTGTTCTTTGGTGCTCTGTCATTCTAAAAATGGTCAGATCTCTGAGCACAAAGCCTGGTAGAGCTACAGCTTCCAGAGATTTTCTTTTACCTGTGAAAGTTTAGACCAATTATTTTCAGTACAATCCCTCACAGAGTTTAACTGTGCTCTTAACTTTGTGATGGGGATTTACAGTATATCTCTTTATAGCCTGTACAGAGAATGTGAAGATTTGAGAAGTTCTGTGCAGATATGGCATGATTAAGGACACCATTTTTATAATATTCTTAAAGTGTCTTCCTGTTGTCAGTGCTGCTGCTGTCACTACTTAACTATCACTAACGGTCTGTATGTTATTCAGTCATTTTACATTGCCCTGAAAACCTACATTTTTTCCAGTGCTGGCTAAATACTTGAAAAAATCAGGTGTTTATGTAAAAGATATGCTCTTTACTGCATTCTGTATTTCCTCTACTTTTAGAATTACTTATTTTTAAGGAAAAAAGAGTATACTCTCTTGAGCACACCAAACAATCTAAAGCTATGGGAAAAGTTACAAGAAGGAAAAAAAAATTGGTTGTTTTGGTTCTTGTGTTTATAATTTAAATTAACAAGACAATATTCATATGTTAGGAGAGAGTCATGCTAATCATAGGATATCTTTCTTTAGCAGTACTAAGGATTTATATCTTCTGGAGATAACTGTAAACTTGGAAATCAAAATGTGCATAGACTACCAGCACATGACATCCACAGTGAATATAGTTCAAGTGACAGAAGAAGAAAGAAAAAGTAAGAGAACTCATTTCCCCACTTTGTGCCAAAACTGCTTGCAACGTTTTTAATAATTGTGAATAGCAGTAATGACAAGGACTTCTGAATATATTTTTTTTATTTACAAATATTTGCAAAAAACTACCTTCTCAAGAACACATGCCTTACAAAATTCTGTAGTTCTAGCATGCCTGACCATGACTCACCAACTGCACAAACTCTGTCAGCTAAGATCCCAGACTCACACAAACTGACAGCTCCATCTTTTTATGATTTATGATTGCCCTCTCAGTACATCCATTTCAGTTTCAAAGCACAGGGTTCTGAATTGTTCTCTCAAGGACAAATACATGCAGATGTGTCTGTCTGGTGACAGGAGTGGGAAAAAGTCACCTCTGATGGCTAAGAAGTGTCTGTTACAGTGCCAGCCACCTGTGGGGGATGCTAATCTATTGTTTTAAATTGAGATGCTCAGAACAAGATGGAAAGGAACAGGGGAAAGGGGGAATACTTGGGGACTCCACTGCTACCACAGGACACACTGTCCCTCTCCCACCTCCTCCTGAGGAAGAGCAGAGGGCAAGAAGGAGAAGAGAGGTGGATCAACATATTGAAAAGAAGATTTGGTCAAGAACCATCTTGGCGGAAACATAACTGGACAGAGCCAAGGATTCACAATGTCATTTAAAATCAACCAAGGGACACAGTCCTCTCTCCAGCAGTTTATTATTTTATTCCAACAGTCTGTTACAAGACTCAGCTGGTATAAATTTGCTGGCTGGTGATATGGACCATTACTTCATTGCACTTTTTTTCTGGTTAAGGATTTTTTTTTCCTTCTTAAAATGACAAAACATTTTTATGAATACCACATTAGAATAAAATTTGAACCTCAAGGATGTTAAAGTCTAAATTTAAAACTGATGCATAGGCAGTCTGCTACTGGGAGTCTTCCTTTTGGCTTCAGGTTTAAATCCACATTAATTACACTGAAATGAATAACTGCTTCTAGAATTGCACCAGTAGAAGATTTTGCTCCAATCTTTGTCATATTTTGACTGAAAAAGCATAGTTCTGAATGTAAATGTCAAATATAAATATTGAATTTAAATATACATGAAGGTAACTGCTTCCACATGTTCATATTAAGAGTCTAATTTAAGATTTCATTTTAGTGGATTAAGCCACAAAGAGTGGAACTGTATCGCTGTAACATTAATCTCAAAATGCTAGTAGTTGAATTTAATTGCATGCATTAAAATTGCAGGCTCACTTTCTATTTCTGTCTTTCAATGCAATTGGATCTTTTCCCTGTGTTGCAAATGCCAAAACCTATTTACATTGCACAATGGGATATAACCTTACATTCATGTGATATCTATATCGAGTTTCATGAGACATTCCCAAATAAATAGCTTCCAGCATTGAAAAGGATAGATTTGAAGCTGTAGAAATAGCAGAAAGAAAGGAGCAAAGATCTAAGTTCTGTGTCATTAAAGTGAATGGAAAATTTGAATCTGACACGAAGAAAGGGCTCAACATTGGGTCTCAAGGTAATCACAAGATCTCAGTTCACATGGGTAGACAGAAAGGAAACAAACTGTAGACAATTAAAGATGGAATTTAAAAGCACAAGGAAGTAAGGCAAAGGTGCCTGATGCTCACTTTCTGACACGGTGGAGAAAAGCATGCTTGATAAAAAAAAATAATAATTGCTTTGATTAACTGTTACAGATGGAATAGATTATCAAGTTTTGGAGAATATAAATCTTGTCACCTGGGCTCCTAAACCCACCTAAATTCTGCCTGTCCATTTCTGCATTCCTTCTTTTTGAGGTGGTCTGATAAAGGTATCTACTTTTCCAGCAAGTAATGTCTCTCCTGTTTCCTCAGCCCATCCAGCCTTCAGGATCTCATATATTGAGAAATGGGGATGAAAACAAAAAGAAAGACCAAAGGAATGAAGTGAAGGGCATGAAATGTTAGTACACTGGGTCTGATACAACATCAACTACTTCAGCATGAATTTTGCTGCTGACTAGGGTTGTAATAATTGGTTCATAAAAAAGAGAAGAGGAGGGAATGTGAGAATAGAGAAGTGAGGAAAAAAATACACTCTTACAAGGTGCGACAGAATATAAGGCAGTGCAACATAAAAATACCAAGTATTTTTTGACTACTAGCTCTCAGTAAAAGCCTGACCTGCCTGTATTTTCAGATAGGGGATTTATTTTCTTTACATATATCTATGAAATATTAATTTTTCCCATGCTAGCAGCACAGTGTATGTAAGTACTAGTTTATTAAAAATCCTACAAGTAAAAAATGATGGTAATGAATCTTTAACAACTGTTTTGTCTCTGAAGATGATCAAGCAGAGTTTACGAGGCAGAAAAATAGTATTAAAAATGGAAGTAAGACAGCAAAATAAACAAAAAACAATTAAGGAAACAAATCTAAATATAACATCTTTACCTTTTCTCAGCAATAATATTGATCAATGGGCCAAGTTTATGCTTTTAAATGGTAAATTTTTTGGTTCATTCTGGGATTTTTTTTGACTCATGCCTTCTTTTCAGTAGCTCATCAGTTTGTAGACTGCTAAGCAAAGGGGAAACATGTTTACAAACAGTCTCTCTTGGGTCCTGGTTTGTGTTGTATTTGTTATGCATGGAATGCATGGGAGAGAGCTTGGGGGACAAAAAAAAAACAAAGAAAGAAAAGGCACCTTTCAAACCTGGCTCCCTCTTCAGCATGGACTCAGACTGAATCCCTGCAGATGTGCTGCCTATGATCTTTTTCTCTATACTCCACTACTGGAGAAAAGCTACACTATATCTGACACCAGTTAGTTTTAGGAAGGGCTTTTCTCTGGTGGATTTGTTTCTCTTACTTTAAAGAAGCACATTATAAAGACATAGTACATACATTCTACAGTATATAAGAGAAATCAACATTCAAGAAATATCAGCACTGTTTATCTGGGCATTAACATTTTGCCAGAACAACCAAGAATGTTTTATGTCTTGTTTTCAGGTACTCTTGCCTACTGTGAAAGCCCATAACCCCACCATAGAGCAGAGCAGCTGCTCAGCTCAGAGAACTAGGGAGAGACGGACTTTTATGTTGCTTCAGTTGCCTTTTCAGATAGATGGCACAACACAAAAAATTTCTAGGATCATCCAGCTGAGGACACAGCATCTTCTACTAGATGGATAAAGGAGGAATCATCTTAAAACTGGTACTGCCACCAAATACAACGTGTTACTGAGTAACAAACTGAGAACAACTGATGGCAACATCCCAATGACTCTCAATAATTTGGCCAGACTGCTCTAGTCAAGGAGAAGAGAAGTATGTCATGTCAAAGCTGCCTTTTCAGCCCATTTCCTTTCATGGTTTGAGTTTATGCGCTCTATGTTTCAATTGCAGCCCAGAATTAAAGATATTTTTAAGGACTTCTTCTTGCAAGAACTTGAATAGGTACTGTGGAAATAACAAGAAGATGACTGCCTACTTTGCTGTCATTGCTAGTCATGATCAAAAGCCAAGTGCTGAAAATCTCATGAAGAAAAAAAGTGCTTGGCTAAGCCTCAGATTTCTGGATCTTTTGCCATGCTCCACAGTTGCTGAGCTCCTCAGAGGACAATACAATGGTAAAAGGGTACAGTTCATCTGTACTAGGTCAGCTCTATGGATTAGCTTTACTACAAGGATCTCTAAAGTCTGAATGGAAGACTGCATTTTGTATTCCTTGGAGTCTGTGGCCTGCAGTGTCATGATTTCAACAGTCCTCTGTTCTGGGACTGTCTTTAGGAATAAAATCCACCTCTGGCATGTCCTGTATTCTGCATGGATCAGACAATGCATTAAAAGAAGAGATTTATTTTGGTGTTCGGGCTTTGTAGGAAACTTCCACTATGATACAATTCAAAGTTCTGTTTCATGTAAGTCCCTACAAGGTATGGGGCAAGCCCTGAGGGACAAAATTTTAAAAAGAGTCTGAAACATATATTCAGAAAGGATCCTTGCATTCAGGAGATTAATTCTCATAGAAATTCAAAGTCAAGGTGGAAAGAAGAAGGCAAAGGTTCAGTTTGCTATATATTTTCTGACAAATTGTCTCTAATGCATGAATTTGGGGTTTTCTGGATCCTTTTCCATGGTCACATGAACAAAACCAAGGTTTTTTTAGTTAAAAGGTATCATACTTAACCACTTCATCACTGAATCAGCTCACAGAAGATATAACAACATCATTGAAATTGTTGCTTCCATGGATAAGGAAAGTTTATAAACTGCAGAGAAAACCATTCCTGCTGTTATGGTTGAAACTTTATTATTTGAAGAAGTTGCTTCGATTTCTGCAGTTTTTGACACCAACTCCCATTGCTCTAGTTACAGTCAGAATTATAAAACAATAAAAATAACAGCAGTGATATTAATACTGCTTTCGGTTTCAATTTTTAAAATGCCTTTTGTTGAAGAAAGGGCTGTATGATTTGAATGCAAATCATTATTTGCATGATCATTCAATTAGCTATCGCTAGTTAAGAAGGTCATCCTGTTGCATTCTGGTGATGAATGTGTTTTGCAGTATTTGTGGATCCATGTACCTGCAGAACCAACAGCACTACACTTAAATCAAATTTTCACTGGCTTGTGTTTATAACAGGTATTTAAAGTCCCTATTGGACTCTCATACACTTACACAAGCTTACAACAACATTGAAGAGGAGAAGTAAAAGATCAAAATTCAACCAAAATACAGGAATATTTTGATGTGCTGAAAAATTATGAAAGCCAGCCACTGGAATTCCTTTGATTTTGAAAACTGAGACTGCTAATATAAACATGCCCAGCTGGAGGACCACAATAGAAAATATTATTCTTTTGACACATTAAAAGTGAAAGTTGACTGGCACAATAAACTTGTCTACAGCTTTGGGCATGGTTATCAGTGAAGACAGTAGAGGTTTCACTGAATATTACCTCCAGATCAGGAAATAAATTAATTGGTAATAATTGAAAAATATGTAAATCCTCATGCAAATTGTTCCACCACTGTGTTTGAACATCTTTGCTAGATTGTGGCATTGAGGTAACCAAACCACCTCTTACCACAAGAACAGAAGAATTTCATTAAAAATTTGAAGGTAACTGTTCATCATGACTAACTACAATAAACCAGAATTTACACAAGGCCGTTATGTCCTTGAACACATATGAATGTTTTCATATGAAAATATATGAAAACAAAATATATGGCATATTTCATCATGGCTAGTAATATCTATTCAAGTCAACATTCTGCATGAGCTGAGCACTGCAACAATATTCTGATTATACTTGCATCCACTAAATTGCATATTAGGTGGGGTGGAAGAAAAGATAGGGAAAAAAAGGTTAAAATGCAATTAAAATGTTGCTTTATTGTAAAAAGTATGACTTTTATACCTAATTCCAAATCTCTTCACTATTCTTTCTATATGAAAAACTATACTTCTGAAAACCTCATAACATTTATATTTTATGTTTTTCAGCCTATAAGCACAAAGGAAATATTATGTCTGCCATACCTAGTAACTAGGAAATGGTATTTTTATCTCAGGAAGAAACAATTCATTTTGCTCTTCATTTACTGTGTTAATCTTGATTTTCCAATATCTTCTCAGCTGAGCACCAAAATTGTTTTTCCTCCTTAACCCCATTCACCTAGTAGATGCTAAGTAATATTTTTAACAATTTACATTGTTAATATCAAACCAAACTCAGCAAGAGAGACCCTGGTAGTCCTAGTTCTCTAAGAATACAATTTAATTATTTTCTCTAGTTGCAAAATATACTTGAATGTCTGTTTTCTTACTGACCTGTAAAGGCACAACGTTATTATGGCCCTGGGCAACCTGCTTTTGGTCCTTTGGCATCCTGCTCCAGGAGACCCTGCTTGAGCAAGAGCTCAGCCAAGATGACCTGCAGAGATCCCTTCCAACCTCAGCCTTGTGATTATACCATGTACCCTTCTTATTTTGTTACTGTTCAAGTCAACAAGCCTCAGGTCACTTTTGGTGGTAAATTCCTTAGAGCAGCCAAAAAGTTTTAAAAGGAGATGCAAACACAGGAGCCGGATGCCTTTTACCATGATCTTGTGCTGCTTGGTTTGTGTGAAAAAAACCCAACTAGAGTCACCCTACTTGTAATTAATATTCTGGCTACTTTGGCTTTTTAACATGTCAATGTGTTGCAAATAATCAATTTCCTTTCTCATCTTTCTGTAGTTTGTCACTTAGCTAAAAGTATTTTTCATGAGCTTAATTTTACATTGAGGTGCGCTTAAAGTCCAACTATGTTCAATACAGTATCTGAATAACTGTAAGCATATACATATGCTTCACATGTCCTTTAAAGTCTTAGGCTATATTCAGATGTGCTCACTACAAATCAGTTTTTTTTAGGATGGAGCCACATTCTGTGTTTAGGTCTTCTATGTGTTAGTCTTCTGGTTACTATCAAAACAAACTCACCAAAGAGCTTAATTTAAGTCCAATATGTTAACTCAGCTATTGCGTCTCATTATTACATTTTTTTTCTTCTGTTGGTCTCAAGACACTTCAGTGAAGCTGAATAGAAAAAAAAAAATTATTACAATGTAGTATTTTAACATATTTTGGAAAAATATGCAGCTCCCAGCCACACTGAAGTATTTCAGCCTTTACCTATTAAGGCATCATAGCCTATTCTGTTGGCACACCATGGAATTCAGAGAGTACAGTATACGATGTGGTCCTAGCTTACTGAAGATACAAGCACCACAATACACTGTGGTCTTTAACTACACTAGAGGCAAAACAAAAGCATATCCAAGTATAAGTGTTATAGCTGAATTTTGGTTTTCAATTAAAAATTTAATATTTCTGAGGAAAAGAAATGAGCAACTAAAAACTTTCTTTCAAAGTATTTTCATCACAAAACTTTCTACCAGCCAAATATTTCTTTCTCCTCTATCTATCCCTCATTCTTATCTCCCCATCTCTTTCCCTCCCCCCCTCTATCTTTTCTTCCATCATTTCTCCCTCCCCTCCTCCCTCCCTCCCTTTTTCCCTTTTTGTCAAAAACACTAGAATACATGTTTGATTTAACCCAACATAATCACAGAATCACAGAA
>VZTV01047856.1:3440-13597 GCA_013400875.1 Anhinga rufa
CCCCCCCGCCTCCCCGTGCTGTCACTGGAGCCCTGGCCAGCGCCGGGAGCCGCCTGGGTGGGAGCGAAGGTTGCTTCTGTGCTGTTGCACCGGGCTGAATGCCTTGCTCTGTCTGTTGCAGAGACCTTAGTGAAGCAGCTCTCCTCCTATGAAATCATCACACCTGTCCGAGTGAATGAATTTGGAGAAGTTTTCCCTCACACACATCACTTCAGCAGGAGGAAAAGGAGCTTGGAGGCGCCGCTGGAGCCCACGGCTTTCCGAACGCATTACCAGCTCAGTGCGTATGGGCAGGTCTTCCAGCTCAACCTGAGTGCCGATGCAGGCTTCCTTGCTGCTCAGTACGCTGTGGTGCACGTAGGGGCCCCGCAGAAGCAGTCCTCCCCTGATTTGCGACACTGTTTCTACCGTGGGCACGTCAATGCCCAGGAGACTCACATGGCTGTCTTCAGCATCTGTGGTGGCTTGGTAAGCATATTGGTTACTGCCTCCTGTCTCCATTCATTTTATTCTCCTACTTGAAAGAAATGTAGTGGGATGCCTTTGCTGCAGAGCTGAGCTGGAAATTCTCGGGCACCGTTCCAAGTAGTTGGTCATGAAATGTCTTGGCATCGGCAGTTTGCAGTCACGATGATACTTTTTTGGCGGGATATACAAATGCTGCTTTCAAAGGATCTATTGGTGGCCTGTAATAGAATTGGTTGATGTAACTCCTGACACCAAGAGCATTATAATGGATGAAAAAACATGCCTCGGAAACACAGTAAGCTATTGTTTCGGTAAAATGATGCTGTTAGTTGGCATCAGTTATGTGTTTGTGGCTTTACAGATACTGTGTGGTTATGAGTGAGGACTTCAGATGATGAGAGAAGAACTGGCATTGATATTTTTGTTCTCCTTTCAGCAATGCTGCAGAGGTGTGTAGTGCTCTGATAGGTGTGCAGCAGTGCTCTCTAATCATGTTTCTGTTAAAAGTGAATGGGAAGCTTCCTACTAACTTCAGTGGGAGCATGCCTATAAAATGCTTCTTAAGAACTGAATTGAGCAAACAAATCAAAATGCCATTGATATACATTCTTATCCCTTGGTAGCATTCCTTATGTCTTCCAAAGTGATAATGAAGAAATAATATCACAAAACTGTCAAAACAATTGTACTGTGCTGCTACATTTTATAGTTCTGTGTCTAGCCACAAGAAAAGTGCTACCTAGTGCTTTACTGCATCATTATTTATTGAATTGTTGGGGACAAGGATGTGTGACATGCACATTGTAGAAATATGATGTTGTAAGTGTTACTGTGACTTTCAGTTGAGGCTGTTCCATGTTTTTTGCAGTTGCTTGGGAAAGTAAAAGTGCAAGACTTTTGTTTTTGGGAACTGAAAAAAATCCAGCTTCATATTCTAGTCTCTTTGTAGTAGCGGATAGAAGATAGAATGGAGTTGGCTGGATGTGTGCAGGGGGCTGTAATGTATATTAAAAGGTGGTGCATATGATGGAAAATAGGATCAGAAATAACTGGTACTTGACAGAGACACCTCTGTTGTCTAGTGCTTGTTCTTGGATATGTGGATATATGCACCTTGTTTCTGAGTTGAGGCCTATAGGCTTGGGCTAGTCCTTGGAAACTACTGGAGGAGCAAGCATTCGAAAACAGTAATTCTGTATTCATCAGAGTTTTTTGCCTATATATCTTGCTTTACAAACAGCTGTTGTTCGTTCTTGCCTGCGTTATACAAAACTCAATTCAAACCTATACCAAACCCCTGATATGTTGCACTCCTAACTCAGAGACGGAGTAGGAAAGAGGAAGAGTCACAAATATCTACTTTTTGTTTCCATGTTGTTTCATGTTCTAATAGATGCTCAAATACCATGGCATTGAGAACAGTGTCATACTCTATTTGGAATAAATATGAGAAATTTTAAAACCTCTTTTCATAACTTCGCCTGTTTTAATTCTGCCCTTGCAAACCATTGCTTTTCATTACTTGAAGGGACCATGTGTGTTGAAAATAATTATTCTGGAAAATGTGTACCTAATGCATCTAAAAGTTGCCTCAACTACCTATTATTTAGCAGTTCTTGAACTGTTCAGCCCAAGACCTGCCTCTTCTCTGTAATAATTTGAATTTCTCGCTTCTCTTGTCTTTCTCCCTACTTGGCTGGTATACTATGGTCTGCATCATGTATCCTTCTACTCAGAAATCACTGAGTGCCTTTTAACTGAGCCTTTGCCTCTTCTAGATGAGCCTTTTGAACTTTCACTGCAGCTTCCAGCTGGACTTCATGTCCTCTGTCACTGCCTGGCTGACAGAGTGCCTAGTCTGAGCCACCAGCAAAGGCCTTGCTGTCCTGGTGCACTCGGGACTTTCACTCATTTCACCTTCTGCCCAGGCAGACACAGCCTTGCAGAGCGTGTGTACCATACTCAGTGTTGTCGCTGCTTTCCCCTCGCTAAAGAAGCTGGTGAGGTTTTCGGAAGAGGAAGCAGAGCCTTGGGTGGGTGCTGGTGCACTTCTTGTGGGACGTGCCTGTAGTTTCCCAGGGAGGGATTGTGTGAGGATGAAGGGGAGGTCATAACCAGCTGGTAGCCTGTATCTGCACAGAGTATTCTCTGGCCTGACTCAGAGCCTTCAGCCTAATGTTCTTCCTCATCCTCATGGATTCAAAGTAAATGTTATGCTCTTCATGCGACGGTTGGGGAGACAACTTTTTTTGGAGTCAAGAGAAGAATGGATGTAAAAGGAGAGGAGAGAGGCCAGGTGGAATTTTCCTGTGAGATCTTGTCCTCCCTGAATGCATTCTGCACTCCCAGGTGGGGCTACCTTCAAAAGTTAGTAAAAAGATATTTTTTCTCAAGGTTTTTAAAGTTCCACAGCTTTGTGCATTCAACAAATGTACCTGCAGAAATAAGCTAGTCACTTACTGCTCTTTCACTGAACAGTACCAAGCTTCAGGAATACATGCAAAGATTTCAGTGGGACTGCTGCTGAGGTAAGATACTATTTATTGTGAGTGGGACATTAAAAACAAGACTAGTGACTTGACAGCCCTGTATTATATTTATTTTAAGTAAAATTCCCTTCTCTTCATAGGATCTATTTTCTTCAATGCTGAACTTGAGCTTAGTGTATGAAAATTATACCTAATAGTTCAAAGCAATCTCTTCTACTTTAATTTCATCTTCCAGCCTTGCATATATAAGGCAATTGTTGTAGGCCAATGCTGTAAAAGCTAGGGAGGGAAAAAGGTCACGGACTTAAACAAAAAGGTACAGGAAATTTAACAGTGGAATTTTAAAAATTGCTCTGAAGATGTGTCTGAGTGATCTGAAGTTAAACCAGGTACTTGAGTTCACTTTATCCTGTAGGCATCTATCCCCACCTTCTGCACTGTCTTCATTCACAGCTTCACTCCTGCTTCCCAAGTTCCTTCTTTTCTTTTTTTGCATTCTCAGGTTGAAAGTGTTCTCCCCCTCAAGCTATGCTTTCCCTTTTCACCCTCAGTTAAGCCTTTTTCGGAGTGTGCCACGAGCATGTACAACCCTGAGTACCCATGGAGCATTGCTTAATGGCTCCTGACACCCTGTATGTAGTTTTGTTATGTTATGTTTCAGAGCATGCCCTGGGTTCAGGGATGCAAAGGGAGGTTAGAAGGTCAGCGGGGAGTCTGTAGTAATTGTAAGGAGGGAGTATGTAATTAGGGAAGTTTAGGATGCCGTCAAAGGCAGAAGGTCATTTGGAGTGATGGCCTGCATGCCTAGTTGAACATCTGATCACATACAGGCATATTTCTTGCATCTTTAGAGCAATTTTTGAAACGCCACACTGTATTTTCCTAAGTTCTATATCTTTTTTTTTTTACTTTTACTGCATTGGTCAATTATAGCTTCCAACAAACAAGGGAAACAGGATTTGCTGAGGATGTCCCTGGATGCATGTAGACTAAAGAGACCTCTCAAACATTATCAAGACAGCAAAATCAAAGAGGTAAAAAAAATTACTTAACTTTCAAGAACATAAGGCTTGCAAGTTTATTGACAAATACAAGCAAATACCAGTGAATAAAGTATCTGAAAATGAGGGAGCTATGACCATTTATAACTAGAACAAACCTTCAGTTCCTAGCAGGCCCCTTTCTGAAGAAAGGAGCTTTATTTTTTTTTTGTTTCAATACTGGATGGATGCTAAAATAACAGATTTAGTCCTTTGAGAAGCCTGGTATTCTTTTGTGGAGGTCACAAATGTGCTGACTAATGCTGAGGATAGTTGAAATCAATTTTTGTGAGCTGGGAGAATGCCTAAGTGCCAAAGGTGTTTTATGCGACTCTACTGTGAGAGAGGGAAAGGTAAGAAAGGAGGCAACATCCATCTTTTTGGGTGTACAGTCTCTGGAGTATAGTGTAATTTCACTTGCTCACTGACTGGCAAAAATTAGGAGTAGGGAAGTACACGTGAGTATCTTCTTATGTGGATTTGCTAGCTATCAGCTTCTTCAGTCTAGGAAGGCAAGACTGATTTGTTCTAACTAATGCAGCTTCTGGAGTTCTGAAGGTCTGCGTGACAAATTCCTTTGGTAACACTCCTTTACCACACATCAAGCTTACTTTTGTCTGGAGAATGGCAGAAATATGAACCTAAGTGTGGATCTTCAGAATTTCCTCAGTACAAGAAGTTGTATTTTTTTCACTAATATGGGTCAGCAGGTCACCTTTCTGAGATTTTGAAAACAATTCTGTCTGCTACTGTGGATGGGTGCAGTGGTTCCTTTTCAGGAAAAGTAGGCAGTCCTGGAATTTATTTTAATGAAATGTAATTTATAATAGTTTGGTTTTAAAAAAAAAAAACAACCACCAAAAAAACCCAGACAAGTCCCAAAAACTTGCTAGAGGCTAGTGCTTGCATAGCCAGTATCTAGTTTCTTGTGGCGATCTAGTGCAGGTAACAGACTCCAGATATTTGCTTCCCAGTTTTGTGCTGCTTAGTACTAATAAATTCAATGAGTTAAAGCTTTCTTTGGAAAATCAATGTAGTTTAACACTTGTAACTGGAAGATATGCTTACCTTGACATAACTTCATGCTTTAACTTACAGGCTGTCACTTCCAAAAAGTTACCTTCTAAATCTGAAAGGCAGATTAGTTTTCAGCATTCAGGTCATATTTATAAACCTATGAGCATCCATAAGCCACATGCTAGTTTTTATAGATTTTTGTTAATATTAAGGTTCCATCATAAGCTAGGAAAAAATCATATTAAAATGTCAACTCAAGACAATTTCTTGTTTGGACAAACTAAGTCTTATCACCGCTGACTGGCTGATGTGATGACTTCCACTTAGTAGTTCTGGTTTCACTTGTCATAGAGGTATTCAAGGTGAGACTCCACCCCTGAATCTCTGCAATTTCAGTGCTTCCATTATCACCCTGTGCATTTGTTCTGTGTCTCACCAGCACAAAATGGTTTCAAGTACAAGGATTGGCTTTGCAAGTAAAAGAAAAAATGTTATTTTTTTGGCTGTTGCTTTTATAGCTAAACAGAACAATAAAGGATCAGGAAGAAGACCAAATCTGCCTTTTTTACACTGAAAAGGTCTAGATAAATTTTTTGTACTGTATGCTTTATTTGAATTTTTCATTTGATTTTTTTGCTGCTTTCTTCTCTGCTCTTGATTTAATTTAATTTACAATTTTTATCTCATTTACTTTGGTTTGTTTTCCTGTTAGCTTTTCCCTAATATGTACCCTCACAAGCAGGACCAACTTTTAAATATTTCCACTTCTGTGACACTTTTTTCAACCGTTTTTCAACAACAGTCTATTTTAATGACTGCAGTTGCCTGAAGTCTTCCCAGTGTTGCTCTGGTAAGACCAGCATCCCCAGGATGAATGGCATGTATCTTCTATTGTTGCTCTCTCATTTCTTTTTAGCTTTGTAGACACTAGGTGTTTTTTTCACATACATCTGAGAGTGGACCATAACACTTGAATTTACTTGAGTATGATCCTGTATCCCCAGAGTCAATTTCTGCCTGCCTGCCTTGGCAAAAATCTCCATTCATCACACAGTTTGTTATAAAATAGTAAGACAGCTTAGGTCTGCCCTGCAGCTGTTAAAAGAAAAAAAAAACAAACCCTGAAACATCCCCAGTACATTTTCCCCAAGTTCTTTACATCTCTGCTTTTCCTGAAAATATTTCCACAGATGCTACGCTTTTACACATGGACCAGCACAGATCAGCAAATACAGGTGGCAGTTGCAATTGTAAACTGAGAAAATACATGGGGTTGAGAATTATGCAGCTGAAGGTCTGTCACAGAAAATGTTACTGGAAGCAGTAGGGTCTGAGTATGTGACTGCTTTTTCACCAGCAGTTCTTCATGAGTTGTCCTTTACATAGGGATGTCCCAGTCTGCTTAATGTTTTATACGAAGGCTGCTCAGCCATTGCTGGCCTGCCTTTTGCCCGCATCCTGTGTCTGGTAGCCTTCTACCCTGGCAGCTGCTTGAGCGCATTCTATTTGCCAGACAAATTGTTCTGATGGCTGCAGCCTGTTCTTAACTGCTGCCTTTATAGGAGTTCCACAATCTCTCTTTCATCATTTTGGGTTTATGTGACACAGGTGAATTTGCTGGAAAGCTGTGGGCAGCCACAGGAAGATGGGTTTAGTTACACGTATATAAACATGCATGTGTTCATTAAACTTCCAGAAGTACACAGAAGGTACTGTTCATGAATATAAGTGATAGGGGTGTCAGGGCAGGGGAGAGGACATGACATATGGCTGTCACTAGGTGAACCAAATTACTGAAATAGTGTGCAAAACAGGTTTGGGGGTTTTTGTCTTAAATTAATGCTTCTAGCCCCAAGTGGCAGTCAACGGTTAGCTGTCATGGTTCTCAGGGAACTTTGTATTCTTGGGGAGTAGAGAGGCTTCCCACATGGGATAACGTATCTGCAGTGGTCTCAGTTGTCATTTTCTTTCAGCTGTACCCTTGTGTGGAAAACAGCAAAATTATGGTAGCAAAGTGAGATGCTGTGAGAACAGGTTGTGCCCTCTGGGTATACACATATTGACAAAAGTACTCAAGGTAATTTACTGTGTGGTTGACAAAACAGGTGAAAATCTAGCCATACCTTGCATGTACCTGAGTGATAACTGCCTGATGGCACATACAAGGTTGAAATGACTTTTTGGAGCTGTTCATCTCCCAGTGAGAGAAGAAGGTGGTTCTGCATGCACTTAAAAACATCAAAGCTAGGAAGTTCTCTTTACACAGAGATAAGTTGCAAATTGCTTGATGTTTACTGAGACAGACAAGACTATATGATGGTGTTTCCTCCAATATTAAGCATATGGATCCTCCAGGTCGGTGTTCTATGGGAATACTTAGCTTGATGATTAGTTATGTGTTAAACACCAGCACCCACCCACCCCACCCCCCTGCCAAAAATCAAAGCCAACCCTGCCCCCCAAAAACCCAACCAAACAAAAGAAACCCTTTCATATATATATACATTATGTTTCACCAATTTCAATAGGTATTAAAGAATAGCTGCTTTTCCATAATGACATCTCCATGTATATGTATCTGACTAAAGCTGTTATGCATAATTTTTATTTGACTTGTTCAGCTTGTTCACTGTGAATTGTATATAAAGGTAAAAATAAATAAATCACCCCTGTCTCTTCCTTCCACTCCAATGAATCTTGTTAATTGCCAAGATCCCTGCTCCTTCCAGCTGTCTTTGTTATTGTAACATTCTTTGAAGTCTCTATTTAGCTAGTCTATTACAGATTGTATTTAGAAACTCCTGGAATACAATTTTTTACCAGGTTTCAGCCAGACTTTCTTGCCTAGAATAGCCTTACAAAGTGATGTTCAGGGTACCTAGAGCCAGGATTTACACTTTCTGCAAGAATATTTTTTTCCTCTATGCATTATCCAAAATGGAAATACCTTTTTCTTTGTTCCTGAGTGAAAGTAATTTGGTAGTAATGACACTGGATCCAGTGCTACGGTTATCAGCATGGTTACATGAGGTGTAATCTAAACATAGAAATAGGTAAGAGCCCTTCAGGAGTTTACAGAGAATTTAAATTCCAACCTAGAATTGTGTAATTGTGTTTACCCAGTGATTAGGTGCCTTTCCAGACCTGGACACTCCTGAGCATAGGTGGGTGCCTCGTTAGTTTTGTTCAAGGTGTGATTAACTGTGCTAAAGGTGTGATTACTATCTGCTCATGAAATCTTAACATCACAGATTTTGTAAGGAGATGTAGTTAGATCATAGTTAAACTTACGATGGAAGGTTTTCTCCCTATAATAAGCTTTTAGCATTTTATTCTATTTCTCTCCAAGAACTTCGTATAATGTTGCTTTCAGTCACTTCTAAAAAGGTGTTCCACCAGAAAACATACTCATTGCTAGATATTTCTTCTCTGTTGCTTAGCTGGTGTATTATTTATTATTTTATTACTATTTTCTTATTTCTATTACTAGCTCTAGTTTTAGTTAATACATTAGCTTGCAGCCACTACCTCTTGTTGTGTCTCTAGCTGAATTATCTTCTAGTAAAAATATTTTTTCCAGATGTTAGCAGTGTACCCTTATCAGATAACCTCTAATACTTTTTTCTTCAGTGAACTACTTAAACTATGCTTAACTCTTTCATTAGAAAACATTGTAATAGTGGAGCAAGAAGAAAAGGGTGAAGGGCTTCTCACATAATTCAGAAGAGCTTTGAATTAACACAAGGGGGAGGGAGGGAAGGGAATAATATAAAAGGAATGGATTTTGTAATTTACTTTGACCATGAAAGTACTCGTACTGTAAACTACCTGCAGGTTTTTGAGTTTGAGTTAAGAAGCCATACCATGAAAGCATGAAAAATTCTTGAGTACAGGAGTGGAGCTTACCTGGGAGGGAGTCTGCCACTTTAGAGTTATGTTTTCCAGAACTTCAGTTGTTCTTTTAGCATTTTTCTGAAACCTCTCCAATTTTGCTGTTGGACATATCAAGATTAATTCCACATTTCTGAAACCTGCTATATATCCAGTATGTTTTCCATGTGTTTTGTGAAGTTGCCATTATACACAAGGATGTAATTTGTATATGGGCATGGTGTACATACTTTAACCATAAATTCTGCAGCATTTATTTCTACTTCTCTTGGAACAGAGCAAATACATTGATTAAGACTATACAGTTTTAAGCCACTTTAAACCGCTAAGACATACCATATATAGTGAGTAGCTGTGTTGATCCATTGAACCTTGATTTAATATAAAGTGTCTACCTCATCCAGAGTATTTTAAATCTAAGAAGTAAATTATCTTTCTCATGTGGGTTTTCTCATAAACTTACTCAAATCTATCCATATCCATGGTCTTGGATAGCACTCCCTCTTCGGACCACTTATTTATGATGTGCAAGAGACTGCTTTCAATTTTTTACTCCACTTCTACTGAAGAGGTCTTTTTAGATGTACTTTTACCTCTTTATTTGAGAACAGAAATAGAACATTTCAGGCAGATATCTTGTTATATGATTTGAGAGGCATCTGTAGATAAGTAAATCCAGTTCATCTCTGATTTCATTTCCTGCAAATGCTTGGGCTGCTGTTTTAGCAACCTGCCTCTATACATCTAAGTGATTTTGGTTTATTTGGTTTTACCAGAAGTATTTTTCATTTAGATCTCAGCCCTTTTCCTTGTGCGCCTACCTCACAGCAATAGCTCCATTTCACAGAATCACAGAACGGTAGGGGCTGGAAGGGACCTCGAGAGATCATCTTGTCCAACCCCCCTGCGTGAGCAGGCACACCTAGAGCAGGGGGCACAGGACCGCGTCCAGGCAGGGTTTGAATGTCTCCAGGGAAGGAGACTCCACAACCTCTCTGGGCAGCCTGTGCCACTGCTCTGCTATCCTTACAGGAAAGAAGTTTTTCCTCATATTCAGGTGGAATCTCCTGTGTTGCAACTTGTGCCCATTGCCCCTTGTCCTGTCAGCAGGCACCACTGAGAAGAGTCCAGTCCCATCCTCCTGACACACGCCCTTCAAATACTTATAAGCACTGATAAGATCCCCCCTCAGTCTTTTCTTCTCCAGGCTGAACAAACCCAGGTCTCGCAGCCTTTCCTCATAAGGGAGATG
>VZTV01047862.1:0-41001 GCA_013400875.1 Anhinga rufa
ACTTATAGTTAGATGACATATTGGCACATTAGGTAAGCCAGAAAGAAAGGCTCAGAAGTGACATTTTACCGCATGTGACAGTGCACAGGAGATGTGAGACTTTATATGGTTGGACTTCCAGACACAGAGTCCTGCTGCATGAGCTAGAGGAGTCATCTGCTAGTGGGAAACACTTTTCCTTTTTGAGAATCTAACACTGGGAATAGATGAGACATGTTTTCCCAAAGGGCTCTGAAGCTATTTGCTGTTCTGCAAAGTAATGCTGAGAATAAATCATGCTCTCTTCTTGGTTTTGGAGGCAGAGGTGGTTACAGAAAGAACAGCCAAATATTTGGTAGTCTCCTAGAACTCTTTCTGCCCAGTGTGTACAGGCTGTCCCCTTCTGCCTCTTCCCCAGTTTTCTCCCCTTCTCTTGACTCTTCTATCCCCTTGAAGTACCCTCATCCCAGCATGTCCCTGTCCTGTTTTACTCCCATCTGCTCTGCCTCTGACCTTGTTGCCTCTGCACATCCCACCTCGCCTGTTCCTAGATGCTATCCTGCAGCTCCTCTTTTGAGCCATTATTTTTCTCTTTCTTCTACCCACCAGTGCTGTTTAAGGCTGAATCCAAGCACAGGTGGCATGGGGGCGGTGGTGGGGGGCAGACAGTTCTCTGCCCTCTGCTCGTATTTGGGGATTTCTGAGTTCCTCTGGCCACGGGCAGGAGCATGCTCTGCACTAGGCAAGTCTTGGTAAAGATAACATCTGGATTTCAGACAAGCTCTGCTGAGCGTGTGCAAGCACAGAGCAGTGATTTACAGCTAGGTCAGATCTGGCTGGATTTTCATATGGCCAGCAAATCTAAGCTGATGCCCCCAGGGATCGGCCCCCGCTAATTTCAAGCCCCTGCATGAGGTACTGAACTGCAGTGAAACCACTGTAAGACATTTTCAGCATGGGCCAACCACCATATTTTTCACTAACCTCATCCTTGGAAATAGCTGACCGGCTTTCAGTGAAATGTTCCCAAAAAAAATCAGCCCAACATAGAGACCAAGGATGGAAAATTTCAGCCTAGAATGATTAAAATATGACAAAATTGAAAGCAACTGAAAACTGGATCTTATAATTGAAAACGTTACGCAATGTTAAATATAAGATTTGTTACCATCTCCACTGTAATAGAGAGAGGGCTATTTAAATATTTAATTTTGGGAAAATTTTCTTGCGTGACTGACAAGCAAGGAAAAAGAGATTTCCTTCCAAACATGGGGCATATGCCCAAGAAAGACATCCGATAAGGAAAACCAGTGGTGACTGTATGCAAACTGTTATGTGATCTGAGTTATTTACATTGCTTAGAGTTCACCAGATTCTTCACTGAAGTGTTGTAAAGTCCCAGACTGAACCCACCACTAGTGGATGCATCCGTGAGATAGATATCAGCTTGACCCATGGCGATTTGCCATCTGTGAAAAGCAAACAAATATAACCAACTGGAGTAATGAGCATCATGATTGTAATAGGAACTGGAGCACAGATTTACACAGGATCTTTGTGTTTGGACTCACGAGCCTTTGACTGTGTTAGTATTGAAAAGTAAGCAACGGCAAAACCCCAGCTGTGCAGATCTGTGCAAAACCGAAGCTTTGGCTGTTTACTGCTCACCACTCTACCTGCAAGGCTGGACCAGATGTGTGAGTATATCCTATATTATTTTCTTCACTTCTCAAAAGAAGGCAGCGAGTTTTCCTGCAAAGTTTTTAGGGAGTCTTTTCAAGTCTTTTATTGTACTCCAATAGAAGAGCTCCAGAACTTTAAAACTTGTCCACTTTTTTCAAGTATATAGCAAGGGCTCTAATAAAAGGTGTTATCTCTGTGGCAAATTTTGATTTCCTTACAACTTTAGAGCTTCACAGCTAAATCAGAAATCTAACTAGTCTAACTAGTCTAACTAGAAAATACTGCTTATGGGACAAAAGATCATTGCTGCTTTGAATTGAGTCCATTGCTGGAGGAAGATCATATACCTAGATGGAAAGTACAGTCTCTTAAGAGCCACAGCACAAAAGCAGAGGTTTTTCCCCTCCCCTGATCCAAAAGACAGTAGTCACAGGCTATTTTTAATTCATGTAAAATTATGATAACCATGAAACCATAAACTTTATATTTTGGTGAGTTGGCTGCGATATGCATCCCCAAAATAGGGGCGTACTAAGAACAGCATAATGAGAAATAGGAGAGGAACCTGCAGATAACGTGTAGGCTGAAATGAAGATCAGGCCAGACCAGATGTAGCTACATTTATCGCTATGCTGTGCACCAGAAAATGTTAAGGATAAAACAAAGGGAATTAAGATTTCCAAACATATTAGCAGGTACTCTTGTGATGTGATCATATCAGTTTTAAGGCCATAGTGCCTGGCAGGCCACCAGGGACAGATTTTTGGTTTTGGTTGTTATTACCAGCAAAGATTGATATATATGACCCAAAGCTGACATCTAGCGGAGGCAGAATGAAGGCAGGCTTTTCCTTCCCTTCCCAGGGATGCACTCTGTTGTGTGCAGATAGGGATGGATGGCACTTTGCTCTTCTCTTCAGGTGGGACCTGAAGGCTGTCTGCTCCACGGGTTGTCCTGGGCAGGAAAGTGAACCGAGGAGCTCACGGGCACGCTACGTGTGCACACCTTGTCTCGTTCGTGACACGTGTATCTGTAGCTGGGTGCCAGAAGCGCTGTTGGCAGATAATAAGCTCTGAAGGTTGAATTTAAAAAAGCTTCAAAAGGCAATGGTATAGAGATGATCATGCCTGGTAGACTTGGGGCATGGTCTTGTGAATACATCTAAGAAAAGAAGAGATGTTCACTACAGCTGCACAGATGGTGTCGGTGACCTAGGATTCCTGCTGTCAGGAAGGTCAGATCTGCAGTCCTGGATCAGACCCGTCTCTTGGACACCAGGTCCTGAGGTTGCAGCTCTGTTCAGCTTCCAGCTCTTTCCCGGTCCTTTGGCTCACTCGCTGCCCGAGCTGGGCTGCTTGGTCTGGGCAGGCAACAATGCTGGTAAAACTTTGGGAGTGTTTTCACAAGTTCCTGCCTCACCCTTTGCACCTGGTATCACATGTTTATGAGAAAAATATCTCGATTTTCAGTTAGTAAAAAATCAAAGTTTCAAGTGCTCATGCTTGCATGGAAAAATTGAAAACATGAACCCTAAAGGCTTAAAAAAAAAACAAAAGACAAATAAAACTGCCCAGGGTTTACTTTTCATATCTTGCAAATTTAAGTCAATATCATAAATCTGTTGGCACCTCAGTCCCAGTTTGTAATGCTTAGCAGGGGAGATGGAGGGAGGCACAGAGAAGACTCACCAGCTCCAAGCACAGGAAAGGGAGAGGACCCATGGTCCTCCTGGGAGACGGCTGGGTGGGGATCAAAGGAGGGAATCTGCAAGCCCAGTGGGAGAGCAGCCAGATCATGACAGCACTCACAGCCCTTTAAAAATGGCAGAAGACAAAGGGTAATTTGCTTGTTCATATACTGTAGGAAGTGAAAAGTGTCTCTTCCACACGTGGCGGTAAAGCTTCAGGGCTCTGTAGCTATGGGCTGTAACAACTCATAATCTCTGTGGATCATCATTTTGGTGGGATCTGTAGCACATTCAGCAACAAGTTACCAACAGTTTAGGAACTCAGTCAGTTGCTTCCCTTCAGCCACTGCTGAAAAGCACAGCTCCAGTGCTGTCCCCAAGCAATCGCGTTGCTGACAAGGTGGCGCATGTTTTTGGAAGGAGCTTTTAATCATCTAATAGCAAAGCAAAGTTAGTGTTATACAAACAGTACAAAGTTTACTGCAGGATTGAGCTTTAATCTCTGGTGGTTGCTTATTGACTCCAGAAAAAAACAGCAGCTACTCAGTGAAAAGACCTCTTTTACATCCTGTTTGCAGGCAAACTTGAAGGAGAGGATCTCACCTCCCGCAGCTCTCCCTGAAACCCAAAGTAAGTCTGCACGGTGGTCTGAATTGGGAGACAATGAGGACTGGGCCTGAGTTAAAAGTCCCATTTATTCTGCCACGACAGGACTTGGTTTATCTTTTTGTGCTTGCTGGCTTTGACCTTTCTAATGGTTGAAAAAGCAGAAGTTGTGATATGTGGTTTACGGTATATCACACTGTACGACATATGACAAGATGACTTGTGCTATCAGCAGTGCTTGATGCCTTGAAGGCATACAGAGAGGGCTTGGGATACTTCTACCACCTGCTACCTAATGCCTGTCAGAGGAGGCAAAAAAACACTGAAGAAATCAGACACACTTCATCTTCCAATGAACCCCTCATCTTTGGCTCTTTGCTAACAGAGAATTAGGAGTACTAATTTTCAAGTGTATACACAGGCACTTAATTCAGTGAGACATATCCACGTCTGCAGCTTGACAGTGTGGATCTGTGCACATAACCTATGTGTTTATCTGTGCCAGAAGCGTACGACGTCAGACACATGGGGCTGGTTTTGGTGAAGCTTGCAAGCCCTGCTAATCTGCAGTGGGAGGCTAATCCCGAAAACTAGGATATTTGCTTCTTCCTGCACATTTTTAGAAAAATTAGACCCAAACCGCAGCTGTTTTAAAACTTCATGTTTTCATATGCCTTGCAAAATGCCTATTTTAATCAGAGCTGCGGAAGTAATTGCAACAAACGATTTAGCAAATTGGTTTTGTCTGTGTTTTGTACATGTTTCCTCTCACACGGGCATGGTTTGCTAAAACATTAATTTGCATAACTTTTAGAACTGGCTGGTTCAAAAGCATGTAAGTGCAGGCATTTGCTAGGCAGCATTTATGTTGGTTTGATTAGACATCTGGGTCACACAACGTCACTTCTGTTCCGTGAAAGATGGAAGGTAGTTCTTAGAACCATGTTTCATATTGCCGAATTTGCTTTTTGCCAGAATTTCCTCATAGTTTGTTCAAATTCTGTATGTTCCTTTTTTAGCATGTATCAGTGCTGCAGTTTGTAATGCAAACACCCAGAAGATATTTGTTACAAAAGAGACATGAAGATCTGTAGAAAATAGTTTGTTTTTCCACAGCCCTGGCCTTGACAGTGACTTGCACTCAGAGTCTGGACATAGTTTTACAATGCGTTCATGCTGGAGCAGGTTAGATGTAGCCTCCGTATTTACTTGCTTCCAGATTTTATGAGCTTGCATTTAATCACTGCGCTCCATAACTAATTGTTCAGTCAGGGAGCCATCCTAAGAGGCAATCCAGCACATGATGTTTTGGGCCAACCTTTGAGGAGAATTAGTGGAACAAATAACCCAGCTAGTTTTAAGATGGAATTTATGACAGAATTATACAACTGTTGTGTCTTAAAATAGCAGAGGACCGAAAATGTCCTCTTTGGGTTTCTGTTCATTAAGACAGAATAAAGAGAGGCACAGAGATGCAAGCTTCTTCCTACTTTTATGGCTGTATCTGCAAGTTTTCCTTATACTAGGGGAGAGGATGAATAGCAAGATAGACTGAGACAACCTCTCAGCAACTCTTCTACCAGGCAGATGGGTCCAAGGTTTGCATTAAGTGACATTATTGTCCCTGGAGGAGAGAATGACAGTTTCAGGGATCTAATTTCCGCTCCATGTTATTTTTTTCTTCAAGGTTCCCAGAGCCTCTCTCGGCAATGGCTATGGTGTGTCTTTCAGACTTCGAAGCTTATGCTAAAAAGTATTTACCCAAGATTGCTTGGGATTTTTTTGCAGCTGGAGCAGATGACTGTAGCACTCGAGATGAAAACATCCTGGCATATAAAAGGTAACAAGAGGATGAAATGAGGGGTGTTGTACTGGAAGGTTTTAAACTAAGTTTTTGTGAAAGTGTTTGGACTTCACAAGCCAGGATTCCTTACACCTTGCCCTTTCAAGGTGGTCCCCAAGCGAAAGACACTTACCTGAATGACATACACTGTATGCTCTGATGTTAGTCTGAATATGATATAGATTGTATGAGGCATAAGGGATGCTGAGGGTCCAGGCAAATGGTATGGTATCATATGACATGACATGACATGGAATGAGTGTCTATAATAGAATGAGATGCAATGGGGAGCATTTGGTGAACAGTAGAAAGCCTACCTGTAAGTAGTTGCCTGACGACAGGACAAGGGGCACCGGGCACAAGCTGGAACCCGGGAAGTTCCACTGAAATCTGAGGCAAAACCCCTTTGCTGTGCGGGTGCCAGAGCAGCGGCCCAGGCTGCCCAGAGAGGCTGTGGAGTCTCCTTCCCTGGAGCCATTCCCACCCCGCCTGGACGCGGTCCTGTGCCCCTGCTCTGGGGGTGCTGCTCACGCAGGGGCTGGACGGGGGCAGCTCCGGAGGTCCCTGCCAGCCCCCACCGCTCTGGGATGCTGTGATTCTGTGGAGTGGAAAGCAGAGACCTGGGACTGGGCTGCAAGTAGAAAGAATCTGTGGGATGGACAGCGGGAGAATGAGAGCTGGTGAGCTAAAGTGGGAAATGCAGAAATGATGTACTGTGGCCAGTGAGCAGGAGTATGGGATTAATGAAAAGTGGAAGTGGCTGAACTGCTGGCTGAATTGACCTCTAAAAGCGAACAGAAAGGACAAAGAGCCTTTGTTATAAGCTGTTTTCTTTATCGGCTCAGACTCCTGCATTGCAGTAAAAAACCTACTTTCCATGAAACTTCAGAAAAGTCACTGGACAGCCACCATCCTGAAGGGGTTTTATTACCTTACAGAATTCGTTTCCGGCCCCGTATGCTGCGGGACGTATCCACGATGGACATTAGGACTAAGCTCCTGGAGGCTGAAATCAGCTTTCCTGTAGGAATCGCCCCTACTGGCTTCCACCAGCTAGCATGGCCTGATGGAGAGAAAAGCACAGCCAGAGGTACTCTTCTGCTTTGTTGCCGTGTAGCTGAAAGGGGTTTGTGGAAAAGCTTTAAGAAGCTATTAGGGTGCCTTGAAGTGTGGCTGAGCAAAATCTTCAGGCTTGGAGGGCAAAATCCTTTCCCACTTCCTGACACCCCTTTCTGGTGTCAAAAGACATTGCGCTACTTCTCCAGCTACCACTGTTATGAGATCAGCCCTGTGGAGGCTGCTGCAAAATTAAGACAGAGACTGTGGACACATTTCTGGTGTACACCAAGGACCACACAGGTCCTCAGTGCTGTGGGCTCTAGGTAGGACATAAAAGTGGTAGATGGGACGCAGCCTGTAAATACCTTGTTACTGGTAAGAACAGTGTCTCCCGTGGAGAAAAGCATAACCTCTCTTCCCAAATCCTGTGGTGGGTCTGGACACCTGACCCCTGGAAATATCTTTTTTCCTGTGTGTGTTTCTGTGTACACTGAGTGCATTTGCCAGCGTGTTCCTGCGAGGGCAGAGTCATAAAGATAAAGTTCATGCTTTTTTAAAAAAAATAGTTGCAAAATGAAAGCACCACTTGGTAAATTACCTTTCCCTTCCCTGCTTTCTTAACCATCATCCTACAACAGCGCATGGTAAATACAGCCATTTTTAACCCGGGGGGCATGTTTGCCAATTGGTAGAGCGCTGTGTTTGGTAGGATGTAAGTAAAACAGGAGTTTAGGTCCTCTCTGCAAACTGTATATAAAAAGCTTCCGTACCTGGTGACTGGCAGGACTGTTCAAATGACCTTGGTTCTTCTTTTTTTGCAATACCTCCTGAAGCGGCCAAAGCGATGAACACCTGCTACATTGCCAGCACGTACTCCACC
This sequence comes from Anhinga rufa, assembly GCA_013400875.1. Taxonomy (NCBI): domain Eukaryota; kingdom Metazoa; phylum Chordata; class Aves; order Suliformes; family Anhingidae; genus Anhinga; species Anhinga rufa. The sequence goes on from VZTV01047862.1 coordinate 7,738, forward strand.
TGCACGCTGGAGGAGATCTCCGCGGCCGCCCCCGGCGGCCTCCAGTGGTTCCAGCTCTACATCCACCGCAACAGGGCGGTTTCCCAGCAGCTGGTCCAACGGGCGGAGGCCTTGGGTTTCCAGGCCCTTGTCCTCACCGCGGATCTGCCCTACACGGGCAAAAGACGTGATGATGTCCGCAATGGTTTCCGCCTTCCTCCCCACATGAAACTGAAGAACTTGGAAGGAGCCTTTGAGGTTTGTAAAATAAGCCCATCCTTTCATTCACTGCACTGGCATGTACCACATGAGACAAAAACCACGGGGTAACTGCTGCTTTGGCATCTGCTGTACCCAGGGCGTATCTTCTCCCCTTCTGGTTCTGCAGCGTCCTGGCTTGACCTCCTGCCAGCCTGCATTCTGGCTTCAAAACCCCAGTCCAGCTGCCTTAGAGACACTGATCTCCATCCCCATTGCAATTATTCTCCTCCAGAGATATGTGCTTTCCAGAGCTGATGAACATGTCAGTTAGCAAGTGTCATTAATCTCTTCTAGGGCAGGGAAAGACATCAGGGGGCCTCTGTATTGTTACGGCTCAGATGAGGTTTCCTTCTGTCCTGTGGCTGCAGGGAGATGACCATTCTGAGTATGGACTGCCACCCAACAGCATGGATCCTTCGGTCACCTGGAACGATATCTACTGGCTGCGGAGCCTGACCCACCTGCCCATCATCATCAAAGGCATCTTGACGAAGGAAGATGCAGAGCTGGCAGTGAGACATGGAGTTCAGGGAATTATTGTGTCCAATCATGGGGGAAGGCAACTGGATGGAGGACCTGCCACTGTAAGTGAGAAAATGGGTGTCCCGTGAGTGTTTATTGTATGCACATTTGCGCTAACCCAGGTATCTCTATGCTCGTCTTTGTATATATGCTTCTGGTGGACTTGTGTGTTTGTTGCGTGGCTGTGGATGTGTGCGGAGGTACTTCAGCTTTAAACTGGTGTGATGCATGCCTCGGCATGGGCTACCCTCTGAAGTATTTTCTCAGTTTCTTGGGAGGGTTCTGTAAGCAGCCCTGAACCCACGTAAGTGCAGATAAACTACTGGCCTAAGATAGTAAAAGTTTTCTGCCTATGTCTTCATTAGCTGGTGCGGCGCACATGTACTCCGTGCGCACTGGGGCAAAAATAAAACGAAGCTCTGGAGCCAAAAATGTACAAGAGCATAATGTATTCTCATTGTTCACATCTGCCAAAACATGCGCAAACAATGCAGCTGGATTTAGTGAGAGGTCTGCTTGCGTATTTACAGACTCAAGTCTAAATGGGAATTTATTGACTTTCATGAGCCAGAAAAAGGATAACTTATCTGGGGAAAAATTCCCCCAATTTTTCATCTGTACAAAGAAATTGTGTGCTGTTTGGACGCATGTGTATTTCACTGCCTTAATTTGCCTTCTGTCAATTTTTCCAATTATTCTTCTTTTACAGTTCTGTATTGCATAGTATCTTACGGACTTTCTTTTCTCTGTTTTCCTCTGTAAAATAAAAACAGGCACCAGGGAATTCTCTTCTATTCTATGTCAAGGCTGACAATAATGATTAAAAAAAAATCTAAATGCTAAAGACGTAATAATGGAAATGGCATCCATATTAAACTGCTGTTCTGCCTTAGAAATTCTTTACCCGCACAGACAAACCAGTAGATACCTAGTTCAGCTCTGCTGCTCCTCCTGTTCCAAGCCTGGCAGCAGAAGCTATTGTCCTTGCTCTTGGTGAGCTCCTGGAAAATTTCAGCGTGAAAGTTTTTGGTCTGAAATTCTGAAAAAAATTATGACCAATTGGAAAAATCTACTTAGTAGCTTAGTAGCTGCTCTACTTAAAAAAGATAAAAAGAAAGCAAAACAGTATAGGAGACTGCAGAAAAGAGACCTTTGGGTTTGCTGCGAAGGAGAGTTAATTAGGTCTAGTGCAATGTCCTGCCACTGATTATACCGCCTTTGGGATCAGAGCCAGCATCTCTGCATGGTACTGCCCTGGCACTGCGCTGTGCTCTACAGAAAAGACCTTAGGGAACCAGGAGACTTAGCCTGGAGGAAAGTGGGGAACGAGAGGCTGGAGAGCAGCTCTGCAAAGAGGGACCTGGGGGTGCTGGCCAACAACAAGTTGAACATGAGCCCACAGCGTGCCCTGGCAGCCCAGAGGGCCCGCTGTGCCCTGGGGTGCACCAAGCGCTGCATCGCAGCCGGGCGAGGGAGGGGATGGTCCCGCTCTGCTCTGCGCTGGGGTGGCCTCGCCTCGAGCACTGGGTGCAGTGTTGGGCGCCACGGGACATTGAGGGTATAGAGCTGCTGGAGAGTGTCCAGAGGAGGGCACGGAGCTGGGGAAGGGTTTAGAGGGGAAGCCGTACGAGGAGCGGCTGAAGCCCCTTGGTTCGTTCAGCCTGGAGAAGAGGAGGCTGAGGGCAGAGCTCATGGCGGGCTGCAGCTTCCTCACCAGGGGAGGAGGAGGAGGGGCAGGCGCTGATCTCTTCTCTCTGGTGACCAACGCCAGGACCCGAGGGAACGGCAGGGAGATGAGCCAGGGGGGGGGGAGGGTTAGGTTGGGTATTGGGAAAAGGCTCTTCCCCCAGAGGGTGGTGGAGCGCTGGAACAGGCTCCCCAGGGAGGCAGTCACGGCACCCAGCCTGGCGATGTTCAAGAAGCCCTTGGACATTGCCCTCAGAGACATGGTGTGAATTTGGGGCTGTCCTGTGCAGGGACGGGAGCTGGACTGGATGGTCCTTGTGAGTCCCTTCCAGCTCAGGGCATTCTATGGTTCTATGATTCTATGAAATCATATGTTGACTGTACTACATAGCAAATGAAATCCTGCATGGATGCTTTGTGGTGTTTGAGGAGGCTTTTGACAGGTGGTCACCAGGATTAGGTTGAAATGTAAGTTTAGGCAATTTGGACAGTAGCAGGGAGAAGCTTGACATCAGCCTTTTTTACAAACATTTGTATCATTCATCATTATCTCAGATGAAAGTAAGATATTAATGACAGTTATTTCCATTGAAATTTATTTTAAAAATCTTTCAGAAAGCAAGTGAATATGTTACTTCTTCACTTATCAGACGTGCTAGCAAAGAATATCAGTATTAGCAAAGCACTGGAAAATGGAATTAACTATCTGGCAAACAGAACAGGCAGCTGCGCTTCATTCTACAGCTTTTGGTGCCGAGCTATTTTGTGATGCATTGTCACATTTCATTGTGAGAAGATATGTTATTACAGTATTGCTTCCCGGCTTACCTCTTCGGGATATCTCCTCTTCCTCTTGGAATCAGAAGCTGAGCTCAAGGTGAGAGTGGCTCCTTCTTTGCAGGTTGATGCACTCGTTGAGGTTGTGGAGGCAGTACAAGGCAGAGTCGAAGTTTATTTAGATGGTGGAATACGAAAAGGAAGTGACGTATTAAAAGTGCTGGCACTGGGAGCAAAATGCGTCTTTATTGGAAGACCAGCTTTATGGGGTCTGGCTTACAAGGTAAGTAAAGAGCTTTGAGTTCTATGTCTACTTCTGATATTCCCCAACACTCTGTTGTTGTTATTTAAAAGTCATAGACACAGTTTTCACCAGTGAAGAATCTTACCCATATTTTTTGTTTTGCTGAATTTTAAGTGGAAACACCCCAAATTGAATCAAACCCAGACATTTTCTGGGATTTAAAAATACCACTGAATTTTACGATTTCAAATATGATTTTGAAGCTGGTAACATTTTTTTGTGGGACCTGATTTCTTGGTATTGCAGTTTAGTGCTAAAATACTGTAGGACTCAGGACCATCAGTGCTTTTGAAAATTGGAGGCAGGCTTATTTGCCACAAAGATGAGTCTGACAATTTTATTGTTGCCGGCTTACTTGGAAATAATATATGGTTTTGATACAGCAGTTTCATAGCAGTGTTATGAATTCTTCAGAAATGCATATAGAACTCCATCCCACTGATGTCTGAAACATTTTGGACAAGACTGAGCACAACTGTGTCCTGTAGGTGCCTGAGTACGCCACTACTACCTCAGTTCCAGCTTTGCCACTTCTTAACTGCTAGCATATTCCTATGATCCAGAGTCATGAATTAGGCCTCTGATGCAGAAGGTTAACATAATATAATTAAAATTAAAAAGTAATTATACCAGTTGTTTTCTTGGCTAAATTTTTGCTTTTTAGCCTCTGGATTGGAGCTTTCCAGCTTTTCTCTAGAAGAAAAAAATTTTTATTTTTATGGTCTAGAAACATTTCCTATCTTTTAAATGAGATTCCTGTTCAGTGCTGTGGATTCCAGCAGCTAGGCATTAAGCAAGAAATCACCTGAATCTTCTGAGAACCCTGGAAGAGTTGGCAGCACTGTTTCTGTTGCCAGTAAACAGAGAAGGGCCTAACATGAAAAGGGTGTTGCTGTGAGTTGCCTGCCTGCTTTTTTTCCACAATGCAAACAGAAAAGAGATGGGATTTTTTGAGTTCAACTGTGCTTTGGTATTATATTCCGTAGAGTATTCCTAAAGATGTATCTCAGTGGCACTACCCTAGCATACGACAGAGAAAGGGCATGAACAAGCACTGACACTGTCTGCATACAAAGCATTCTTTACTGCAAGAAATAAAACTAAAATTTAAGAGAAAAAAGAAAAGCCCTCCAATATTTTACAGTGAGATCAAAATCATATGTACATTTTATTGGATTTTGAGCTTCTTGGTGTCACTTGCTTGGAGGAAAACAAACAATGTGCTATTTTTAAAGATTCAGTCTGGTATCTTAGTAAACTAAAGCTTATACAGCTGTACCATATATAAAACTCTCGTTACTTCATAAAATACTGTCAGCGTTGTAAGGCTTGACATTTTAAACCAAGCCCATTGGTGGAGGTTAACTGAAAGCTAAGAAAAAAACCAGCTAGAAAATGTCAGAAGTGAAAAACAGCTTTGTTTTCTTTCCCTGTTCAGATGTATCACAAAAGGAAAAGCATCTAAATTAATCTGTGATGAACTAAGCACATCCATCATATAATTTTAATCATTCATCTGTATGAGAGACTGGAATTGGCACGGACTTAAGGGACTGTCCCAGCTCTCACAGTGCAAGCATCCTGCAGCATTGCTCTGTGCCAGCGCTCCTTTTACCCTGACTGCTTTCTTTGTTGGAGCAGGGTGAAGAAGGTCTTCAAGACGTTTTGAGAATTTTGCAGGATGAGTTCCGTTTGGCGATGGCCTTAGCTGGTAAGTGCTTTGCAGGTTGTTTGTAATTGGTGATACGGAGGTTTCTGCACGCAAGCCATCTAAAATCAGAACTCTGATGGATGGGTCACAGAAAGGGAACCCATGTGATCTGTGCTGGTTCTAGTTGCTGTATTTAAGGCGATTCTTTGCTTCCTGTGAAACCACTTGACTTTTCAGGTGCCATAGCAATGAAGCTTGCAAGTAGGTTAAAGTAGCTTTCTGACTCAATTAAAGAGATGTAAAACTCCTAAGTAGAGCTGAGCAAAACTTGGAGTTTTTGTTTTGCTGGGAATTACAGCATATGTTTTTCAGTATTTAATTTAATGTTTACCAGTGTAAAATGCAAACAATTTTTTTGCTGCATGGAAAGTTCAGAAAAAATGGATGCAGAGTTTTTCTCTGTGTATTAGAGAATGCAGTCTGTTGGTGCAGGTTCAAATCTCTGCCTCCCACATGCCTCTGTGTCTCCTCCAAGCTTTTACTATTGTTCCTCATTCTGTGTTCCCCATTTCTACTCCTACCTGTAGCTGCCGTGTTTGACCCCCTCACTGAACAGCAAATGTGCACAACCCAGTGCAAACTCTAGTTTCACACATGAATAAGTATAACATGCAGATCCAGTGCAGAAGTATTTAGACATCAGCAAAGGGTCTTATCCCACTTCAAATCATGTTTTAAAGATTTTCATGCTCTAGCAACCATGAACTCAAGTGGAAAGCAACGCTGACTGGGAGACTGGAACTGAAAGCCCTTTGGCATTTCTTAGGAGGCTGGGTTTTGGGGTTACTTTTTCAACTAGTACAGATTCCTGCAAGGGTTTTTTTCCAGGAGGCTCTCACACTTCTTTACATGCAAAAGGACGCTGAACCTGGCAAGAGCAGCAGGTTGAGACCTTTTTGGCTGTGACTTTCCACCCAAATTTGACCAAATGCAATGGCAATGCAAATTTCTGCCTCTGATCACCTGACACACAGCAATCGCTGTTGTCTTTTCTGTCTACCTTTCACTTCTGGCCAGATCAGATGGTTCCCTGCTCAGCTCCTTTTTTTTTTCATGTTTCTAACTCCTCTTGTGCAGGAAGGCTGGTGCCTAACCTTAAGGCTGAAGATGCCATTGAGGAGTAGGGCTCCTGTGAGTGAGCTGCTGAAGTGCCAACCTATTCCCACATGGCTCATACAAGACTAGACCATGGTTCAGAGAGGGGGCCTTCCAGGTTTCATCCACAGACCTTTCTCTTTCACCAACGTGTTTCATGTCTCTATTTATTTCAGGCTGTGCCAGCGTCTCAGAGATTGGCCGACACCTAGTTCAGTTCTCAAAGCTGTGAACAGCCTCCTGCAATGCCCACCAAACAGCGTCAGCCCAGGCTGAGGTCCCAACCAGACTGGAGAGAAAAAGGAGGTGCAAACGTTGCATGTGCAATAAGTATCTGATAAGGCCTTCAGGAAACTTCTGAGGAGATTAGGAAAGGCTCTTTGTTAGCAAAGGCCATTCTCTGCTTTTATTGAGACCGATGAGTTCTTTAATACTTTGGGCAATTGTTACTTGCTTAAATACATTTACCTTAAACTGGCTGTTCTGTGGCATTACCTGTGTTGGGCCTTACTCCCAAGCTCTGTTACATCGGGCAGCCAGACATGGAAAACTACGTCCCTTGCTTCTTCCACTTGGTTCTCCTGCCAAGTCTGACTGCAACTCAAGCTACACACCTTTCATGCCCCTGGGCAGTAAGTGTTATGGCTGATATCTTCCATAGCTTGGGCTTTCCTGGATGTATTCATAGCAGATACAGAAACAAGGCGCATCAGCTAAGAGGCACCCCAGCTACCCTTTGGAAGTGGGGGCCGTTCTTGCCCACTGCTTCTAAATGCAGAGCAATGAAATCACTAGTAACCAAAGCAAGACCCTGTGCTCCCTCCGAGAGAGCCTCTTCCTTCAGTACATAGCTAATTTGCATGGCAAACTCATCTGAGCAGTGGCCAGCACCTATGCACTCTCAGAGCACAGCACAAGTTTGTGGCAGTGCAGAAATAACTCACCCGGTGTCGTGGTCTCTGCCCACGGATGTGCATGGCCGGTGCAGGCTGGCGGAGTGGGCAGGAGCTGCTGGCACCACCTGAGCAGCACGTGGCCTTTGCTCTTGGAAGATGGTGCAGAGGCAGTGATGCACCTGCTGCCAGCATAGAGCAGCATAAAGCCTTGCTCTCCAAGGCAACAGAAATGTGTGCTCATTCCTCCTTCCCTGTCCAAGCTTTTTCTTGAGACGTGGATCTTGCCTCCCCATGAGGAAGCACACCCTTGGCTGTGTGGCACAAGGTTATTACTTCACCCATTAATTACTTGGAGGAAAATGTCACAGGAGTCGCTGGCACAAGGGGCCACATGGTCACCTAACCCTGGTTTGGAGTGCTGTGTGGCCAAGTTTCAACAAGAAAGTGCCAGCTGTCCTCCCATGAAACTGCCTATGAGCTTCTTCAGTCAAGGCTCTCTCCTGGCAGAGAAGAGGTGCTGCTTTTTCTGCGAAGGAGAAGGCATGTGTGCTCCCCCAGTTCCTGCTGAGCACATTGCCCACTGGCGCCTGGTGTACAAGGGAAAGGGGGGGCAGCAGCAGCACCTCCTTTTGTGTTTATCTTAGAAGAACCAAATGAGGTTCATTAGGTCCTAAACATGCTAGAAGAGAGGGTTCCAGCTTATGCAAACGGCAGTGGCTGAAGGGGCCTTCCTGACAGACCTGAGATATGTGGCTAAGCTCTGGAGAGGAGCAGGATTTCCAGCATGCTTCCTCTGATACACCTTGGTGACTTCACCCTGAGCATTTGGATTTTTTTAGATCTGTTTCTGGATGATCTAGAAGACCTAGACATGGGCATGTAAAGTGTGAGAGTGAGCAGCTGCCTGAATTTAGCGGCTGTCTTCTGGAGCTGATGCTGTGAAATGGGAAAGTAGATGGTGAGAGGCTGGGACAACTGCATTTAAACTATTTCTGTGAAAGTGACCTCCTCTTCTCCCTGGTAGATAACCATCAAGGCCTTTGCTCCTTCTTCTACACTCCCATTCACTGAAAGAAATTTGTTTGAAGAAATCCAGGTAGTGAAAAATCATCAATTTCTCACCTATGTTGCACTTAGATACCTTTCACTTGCAGTCAGACTCTGTCAATGCTCCATGCATGGCATGGCTAGTTTGCCTATGCTGCTCCTCACGGCAGTCGGTGCTCCTTGGAGCAGAGGTAGCGCTCAAAACTGCTCTGCTGAGGCAGAAAAACCTCTCATTTCAAGCTCCAGAGTCTCAGCTTTCATTTAAAGCCAACAAAACAAGATGCTGGAAAGCATGTCATTGTTACAGTTGTGAAGGAAATCTTTCAAGGAGGTATAAAGAAAGCCATCTTAAGAAACTCAGAGACATCTGCTGGAGCTGAAACAATTGTGATGGAAATTGTCTGCACTGCTGAGCTGACTTGTGGTGGCTTCATTTATTCCATTGTTGAGTACCATGAAATTGAAATCTGTTTTGAAGGAAAGGCAATGCCACATAATGAAAAGAAGCACAACGGTTTGGTTTGTGATCTCCTTCCCTGTTTTTCCCATTACACTGAAGTCGGGGGATGGAGGATAGGAGGGCAGGTGGAGCTGAAGGATATGTTGGCCCCACTAAAGTTAGCTAGACAAATTGCAGCCTTTGATCAAGCTGTTCTATAGGTTTGTTGCATAAGATAGCATAAACATCTTAAACCAGAAATGTTTGCAGAGGCCACTAATTTGCAACTCCTGTGATCTGGATGTCTAGTGGAGTACATCTGGAGCCAGATTTGAAGAGGCATGGAGAACTTGCAAGTGAAATGAAGGTCAGTAGGGGTCCAGGACTGCAGGCATTTGGAATGAGCAGCATCACAGAGCTGAAATATTGTGTTCTCCTACCCTGTCTCTTGCTGTTGGCCCTTTACAGCCATACAATTTTTCTATCTGATTTTTCAAACTATACGATGATATAGAATATCCTCCTAGCTGCTTCTCCCCTTTCAGATCAGCATGTATTCCAAACTGAGGCAATGCCTGTACACTTGGGTAGTTCCGCATGCCTGTGGGAGTAAGGGGAAGGGAAGATTTTGCCGGTCAGGTTTGTGCGAGTATCATGCCATGGGGATCAGTACCAAAGGGGAACCACTACAGAACTGGGCATGTTCTCCCTGGGGGCAAATGATAAAGCTGCTCTTCAGCTGAAGTTTCAAGGGCAAGCCACTGCCCACGGCAGAGTACCAGTTCTGGGGCAAAGAGCCAGCTCACAGCAGTGCAGACCCCTGTCGCAGCCTGCTTTGCAGCTGGCAGCTGTTCTGGTGCCCACTTCCCTGGCACTCGTGGGAGGAGCCACACTCTCAAGAAGTGACCTTCTCCATAAACCCTACTTTAAATTGTCCTTAAGGAGGCAGAAGAGAGAAGCTAGCCCTGTTAGCTCACTCTGTTTAGACCTGAATTTCTCAGAGAGATAACAGTGTCTGCAGTGATCTTCCAGAGGCCTTCACACGGAGGCCTTCCTCTCTGTTCCAGTAATAATAAACCTTGCTGGCAGACTGACAGCCCAGCAGATAAGACTGAGGAATAACAGCACATTGCACACTTTGATGGACTTCAAGGATGTACAAGAAGAGACTGAGACAACTGGGTGTGCTCAGTCCTGACAAGGCTAAAGATAGGGAGAGGGGAGATCACATCACTATCTTCTACTGTGGGTTGGAGGGAACAGAGAAGATGCAGCCCAACTTCTCACATGTGTTCAGTAAAAGGGTGAAAGGCAATGGACACAAGCTGGAGTGAGGAAAATTCCAGTTAGAAATTAGTGGGAAAAAATTCATCCTGAGGGTGGTCAGATGCAACAGAGGGTTTGTGAAATCTCTGTCCTTAGAGATGGAGACTGGGCAACCTTGTCTAATCTGATGCTGCTTTGAGTAGAGGTTGGGTCAGAGACCTCCAGAGGCTCCTTTCAATCTAAACTGCTGGGGGACATCACAGAATCATAAAATAAGAGCCGCACGTCAGATCTGTACCCTGCTGTACCAGTGTGTTGCCATGATCAGCTACCACAGAGCTGCACCTATAAGTCTGTGAAAGAGGCTGCAGAAAGCATTTTCTGAGGGAAAAAAAGAAAGCTATTTGGTGAGTGAGCTTAAAACAAGAACTCACAGGGTTGGACCAGGCTGAGGGTCTATTGAACAAGCCTATTCTACAACTCTTCCAAGACTTTGGAAGTTTTCTATGAGCTGAATTAAGCCTGTGCCAACATGTACCAAAGTCTCGTGCCTCCTTTCTACACTCTGTCCTGCTTTCTGTATTTGATTGTTATGAATATCTCTGATGCAAATTCAAGCGAGGTCAAATCTTCAAAAAAAATTATGCCTAAAGAGATTGTAACCATGTGGGTTAAAGACTAATCAAACCCTGCTGCCTCCCGACATCCCTGGAGGATGTAGCAGGGACAGGCAATCAGTCTATTTACAAGGGTAGTTTATCTACAAAATGGATCCAAATATAAACATTTTCCTTTGGCATATGGTGCAAATTTCTATGGCCATTAAATATATAATTCACTCATCAATTTCAGTTGAGGAAACACAGTTCTACCTAAAACTAAAGGGAAAATGAGACTAAATGTTTGTTTCTAGTTAATTGCCCAACTCACGTGCTGTCTATTATAGCAAAGAATACTAGAAGTAAGTCTTTCTAGCCTTGAAGATCACGTAATAAATGTTTACAATCACTTTATCCCTTCTACCAAAAGAATTTTGGTACTACTGAAATAGGAGATATTTTCTTTGTCAGGTTTGAATACACAGAAACATTGAGACCTCTTAAGGTGCTTTTCTTCCTACCTTGGTTAAAGTGTCTTAAAACTGTTCCCCACTGTAAGAAGTCATGTTTATTCAGAATTTGATTCAGCACAACTGTCCAAAAGTTAATTATTTAAGTCTTGTTGCCTCTTGTCAATATGTAACCAAAAGAGAGAGGAAAATGTTTCCAGGACGGAGCAGCGCCTCCCACCCAGAAGGGGAGCAGCTTTCCTAGAGTAAATCTACATCTCAGGGTATACCCTCTTACCCAGACCTGCCAGCATCTAAGCATTTTGACCTTACAGGCATATGATGGTAAGAAACACATTAATTTTTCACATGAGAAGCACATGGATTTTTTTGTGGCTTTATGGTCACAATTATTCTATGTTTAGACAGCAAAAGGTCCACTTAAATAATGATCATGCTTTTGCTTTTCCCTGCTCCAGGTCTCATCATTCTGCGCAACAGGGCAGACTTGAGAAACACCTTTCATAAATCAGACTTCCTTTCTGGACAAAAGGATCTATTCTTACTCCTGGTTAGTTTCTTTTTGCCTGATTGCACAATTAAACAGCATCACCCTCTGTAAAAGTATATTTTATCTTACCTAAAACTTCCACGCTCTGCAATGTTATTGCATTTATTCATTCCTGTACCATGATACAGTTTGTTCTCAATGCTGCTGGGAACCTTCCCTTCACTTTTTCTCTTTTACTGTCTTCTCATCTCCACCCCACCCCTCCCTAATCCCTTCTTCTCTTTGTGACAAGGCTAAGAAATTGTATTTTCCTAACACCAGCCAGTCATTGCCACGAAGTATCTTTGTCACAGTGAGCACCAATGAAGCCGGAGGATCAACACTGTTCCTGGACCAGCACATTAGGGACATGGCTGTGATGGGACAGAGTGGATTGCAGATATACTAAGCTATCCACTTAGTCCATGTATAGCAATTCTCCAACACAAGCCAAAATTTACAAGGTCTGATTTTCTAAAATGATACTCTTCGATATGCAGCCTGTTCTACAGCAGAATATGATGTCATGAAGGCCTCATTTTACAATAAAGTCAAGGAGAAGAAGACAACGTAGTTAAAAACGGACTGTGCCTTGACACAGAATGCAGAGTTCGTCAGCTTTTTAGATGCTGCTGAATTACGTTTTAGTCTTCAAATCCCAGGCCTGTGCAATAGCTCTGAATTTCTTCAAGTGGCTCCTGGTGGTCAGGGGTCTGGTGGGCTCTGGCCTCATGGGTCATTGACGCTGTTCTGGGGTGTACAACCCATTCCAGCATCTGCCCCCGTGTCCTTCAGGGAACACCAGAGCCAGTCTTGCTTGCAGCACAGAGGAGCTGCCATGCCACCGAGCAACCCCACATAGCAATGTCAAGAAGAAACAGAAGGTGAAAATGTTGTTTCTGGGTGAGCCTGCAGGAAGCACCAGCAGGTCTGCACTTGAACTGAGCAAACTGCTGCTGCCGGATCCCTGACATCCACAAGCGGCAGTTCAAATGAAGGCTGCTATGTAGCGATGTATAAAATTCCCTCAAACTAAGCCAAGCATTTGGCCCAGTAGTACCTAAGAGGACAAAAGCACAGCAGCAATAAATCTCCCTATAGTCCCCTATGCGGCACTCATATTCTTATGTGAAGCACTACCCCTGCTAAACTTGGTCATTCTAATAGGCAAGCTTGGTGCAGGAGAGTGTTTTCTATCCTCAGAGGATATGTTGTGTTGTCTGTTTTTCTATGCCTCTTTAAGGCATGTTATTTTCTTTCTAACAGTAAAAAGGAAGGAAGCACCGTTTCAGAGAACACCGGTTGCAGCAGCAGGCTTTGGTCAGTTATTTGCCTTGCAAAATGCATGCACTGCACAAAATCAATTTGCAGCAGCTTCTGATAAGAACATATATCATCAAGGTTCTGCTTGAGAGAAGCCAAGGAAAGAAGCACCGATAACAATTTTTTTAAAGCTTTGTTGGGGTAAGGGAAGGATTTCCAAGGACGCTGTGACCGAAACAGTTGCCAAAACTTTGTCATCTGTGTCAGCTAGAAATTTTCTCCTCCAACAGAAATGCTTTTCCTTTCCTCTTCACTTGCAGGCCCAGTCTTGCTCTAAAAAAGTAACAGCATGGGGGTGCTGCTTTGATAGCTTTTCTCCAGGGCTCTCTTTAACAAGTGAGCAAAACTAATGACAAAATAAAAAAGGGACTTTAGGGGTTAGTTGCACGAATGCAAGTAAAGCATATTTAGACACCCATTCCAGCTGTACCTGAAACCAGTGATCTCCTTTCCAGTGATTTCAGCCTAATTCGCTGTGTTGCTGGGCTTCTTTGTAACTTCCTTCTCACTTAAGGCGGCTACCTATTTGTCATTTTGCTTCAGTAGGGATGCCTGCCTATCCCGGTGTGAGAGAGAGAGAAAATACAGCTACAGCCAGCGTGTCCTGACAGCACACAAAGACCTGGGAGGGCAGTGCAGGTATTAGGAGCCTCAGGCTAATGCCGAAACCCTGCCCTGGTCTCACACTTTAGAAAAGAGTTTTGCTAGAACTGGAGTGAAACCCTAGGGAAAAACACCTAGGCATTTTCACTGTATTTTGGAGATGTAAAAAGTAATGACACAGTTCACTGCCAAGGCACAAACAGCCAGCCACAGCCTTCTTTTAACTAGGTCCTCTCACACCAGACATTTCAGAGGTGAATCTTTTTCTCCCACGGCTTTACTTTAACTTTAATAGTAGATAGACCGTTTCATCACTTCAAATGCCTTGAGTATACTGAGCAAATACAAAATCCCAGAGGTTAGTTGTCGACCTTGCACAGAGTGAGAAACCTATGCTGTAATGGGGAAGCGCAGTATCCAAAAAATCTACAGCAGCAGGGCCCACTTCTCAAACCTCTATAAACATCTTGTCCTGCTATTTACATTTACTTTTAATGCTCTCTATCTTCATATTAACCCTATGTTACACAAACAAGCGAAGCTACAGAGAATTATCAGCATGAGGGTTTACTCTCTGACGATTTAGGCATGCAGGACCACATCTAGACTTAGACCTCACCGCATCCAGAGCCTTCCTCTTTGAGGCGGGGAGGAGGGTGGTGGGGGGTGGAAGCACCACATTAATTTGCAGCAAAGGAGGCACACGAGAGGGAGGGGAAGCAAAATGACCGAGGTGGTGCTCTGCGGTATATAAATACAGGCAGATCTCCCCCACAGTCTTTTGAATGCTAGAGAGGTGGAACCAAGGATTCAGGCAGACTTTTGTGGGGTTTGTTTGGCATTGAAGTTGATTTTGAGCATTTTCAGATTTGTTAATTTTTTGGGTTTATAATAGTTTGTAAATAGGTTTTTCTTTGCATGGAAAAATGCATAGGCTACTTCTGAATAGGAATAGCTAGCAGAAGTAAGACATGCTTTTAAAATTGTTGTTTAATGTAGGGGTTAGAGTTTGTTTTCCAGTAGTCTCTCCTTCTGGTAACACCCTTCGATTTGTAAGGACTCCAGAGGTTGATGTTGTGTGTTTGTTTCCTCAGGCAGGAGGTGAACCGGCCGGTCTAAGCTCACGAGACAGCCAGTTCGCCACAGGGGAGCAACCCAGAGCAATGTCCCTGGCTGGGGTAAGCTGTCTGGTGACAGGGGCAGGAGGATTTCTTGGTCAGAGAATTGTCCGCTTGCTGCTGGAAGAAAAGGAGGCGCTGGCTGAGATCCGACTGCTGGACAAAGCCTTTAGCAAAGAAGCACTTGGGAGTTTTGGAAGTAAGTACCATCTCATGAGGACTATGTGTTGCAGGTATATGTGCTGTTGTCTTGGAAGTCTTTACCTCTCATCCAAACCAGCTTTGCAGATAGAGGTTTTATTTCAAGGAAGTCTTGCTTTATCCTTCCCTCTCCCTCCAGCACAGAAATCAGACGCAAAACATAAAAGCAAGAGTTTCCTTTGCCAGACCCTGAGGCTTCTCTAGATTGGGAGACCTCTATACTGTTCATGCAGTAAACAGGCTGTCTTCAACCTGGCTTTTACTACATCAAAACCCACAGAGCAAAATTAGTGCAAAAATCTCACACTTCTGCTTGGGGGGGAAGGAAAACACAAACATTGCTATACTGGGGGGCAGGGGGCAGTGTAACCCAGAGCATACTGTCCTGGGCCCTGATGTGCTAGACTAGAAAGCAGTGGCAAAGTTGTGGGTGCAAATGCTAATGGTTTTCTTCAACCTGTGATTAGTCTGGTTAACAGTGATCTTCTGGCTGAGTTGTGATGAGGTGTCTTAAAAATTTGTTTTTCTTATTAATATTATCGCAGTTGCCTGGAGAGCAGAACCCTTTTGTGCTATGTACAGAAGAGAAAGGACCAATTTGCAAAGGGCAGGTCAGAACTCCGGCCTCTTTAATGGACTGGAGACAGCACAAATGAGTGTCAGAAATGGTCTGTGGCGGGGAAAGCAGCTCGGAGTATTACATTTTAAATGTCCCATTTCCTGGGATCCTGAGCACATTTAGAAAAAGGCAGGTAGGAACCTAATCACATTCTTAAGTCCCTACATCACATTTACTTGCCAATGCTTTCCTCCATCACATCTTAAGCTCAAGACTATTCTTCCTCTATACAGACAACTACATGGGAGCCCAGATGCAATATCCCCATACTAAAGAGCCACAATCTTTCTATAAAGTGCTTAAGTGTCAGCAAAGAATAGTAACAGTGTACCATAAACCTGGTGCAAATTGCACAAGCCTTTAGGATGGTTTTATACAACTTGGACTTCCTCCTCATTAAATCTCATTCAGTGTTTCACTGAGGATTTGCTAGATGCCCTTGAGCCTTGGTGCTCTGCCTTCCAGCAGCCCTTCCTGATCTGATTTCCAGGCGGTTCCCACAGTGACAGAACCTGCAGCTGCAGTAGGCTGAAGAGCTTGCAGCAGCAGGAGCGTGTGTGGTTTAGCACTGATGCAGCAGGGCAGCCACAGAAGCATCTGTGCTGCTTCGGGCCAGGAGAGCTTTGTGGGGCTAATGGAGCTTCCTGGGGAGTGAAAATGACTGTTTATGTGAGCACAGTCTTGGCTGGGCTGCAGCAAAGGTTTTGCTGTTCCTTTTTTTTTTTAATAGGAAAGCTCTAGGACCCCTTTCCTTATCCTCACTCCTTCCTCCGCTGAACACTGCCCAGACACTCCCCCTCCTATTCTTGCAACATTCCCGCTGCCTATCTGACCAGCACAGGAGGAAGGGAAAAATCAGTTATCAGAGCTTTTTTTCCCCCACAAGCAGGTAGTAGGAACAACAGGCTGGCATTTCAGATGCGTTTGAACTGCCTTGAGGCCCTGCACTTTGGCTGGCAGTCCCTCTGTCTGTATCAGCCTCTATAGCTACATCTCTTCAAGTGTCCTGCCAGTGCTTGTGCTTGCGACTACCTGAAATATTGTCCTGCCATTCCCTTTCAAGCCCTTCTCTAGCACAGTGACCTGTATTGCAGGGCTGCTGCAAAATCTGTGGGGCTGGAGTCTTCGTTATTTTTACTGCAGGGACTTCTACTTGCTGGCATATGTTGTTTGGATTTGTTGAATGGCCAGGAGCAGAACGGAGTGGTTTTCTTTCTCACTAAGCTCTTGAGCACCTTTTACTTGCAATATCTTTGCAGAGTCAGGGCTGTGGGTAGTTAAGACCGAGGAGTATGTGCAAGTTACAGCTCTTTGTGCCAGAAGACACTCAGGGACACTGCTCTTTTACCAAACAACTTTCCTGCTGAGACCTTGACCATTGCACTCAGTCTGCGTAAACAGTGGCATTTGCGGTCTTCCACAGCCCTAGGGCGGCCGGGGTGATCCAATCAATGTCAAGTGCTGTGAGCTGGAGTCTCCCCAGTTACACTCTGTGGTTGAGAATGAACGTCACATTGAACATGGTAGTTTGGTGCCTTGGGTTTCCTACCTCCCATCTCCACTTCAAATTTATCTTTCTGCCTTTCCTCTGCTTCCACTTATGCAATTCTTTTTTGTTCACTATTGCACTGGCACTTCTGGAGAAGTTGGAAACTCCCAGGTTGTTCTCAAGAGGATTTCACACTATTTCAAAGCATTGACTCCCCCTTGTCTCATCCCTCTGTACATCTCCCCCCGAACTCTCATTTCATGTCATTTTTCAGAGACAGACATTTATAGCTTGTGTGATGCTTGAGCATTGAGTGTTTTTGCACCGCTAACCCAGTACTGCTCCAAATAGAAGGAAAGTGGAAGGAGAAGGAAAGGTTTGGGTTTTGGTTTTTTTTGTTTGTTTGTTTTGTTTTTTCAGGACTTTTGCAGGGGGGAAATTCCTCCTCTGGGAAACTTCCTTCTGGCTTTTTGCTCAACATTGCAGACATTCATTTACCTTTATCATTGCATTCAAAACAGAAAGGCAGAGTAGCAACAGAGCATCCCAGTAGCTGAAATGGGAACAGAATAAACATTTCAGCTTCCCTGGGCCAAAGAAGACAATAAATTCCTTTACCCTTTACAAATGAAAATAAGATGTAATTTTTAATTTTCTCCCATGAATACACAAAAGTAGACCATTTTAATGAACCATCCAGTTAACCAGGAAAGTGGAGATCTCATGAGGAGTGCTATTCCCCACCATCCACCCCACTGCTGTTAGGACCTCTATAAAAGAGTACTAAGAAATTCAAGCTAAGTCCCACAGACATTGCTGTTTGCTTGAACTTTAAACAACACAGAAAAGAAAAAGTTCAGGGCAAATAGTCTGACTGGACTGCTGAGTCAGACACTCCTCACAACAGGAGACTAAATTTCATTGAGTAATCATTGCCTTTCCAGGCAAAAACTACCCCATACAAGCAGGGAGCTTTGCTTACAGCTCAGAGGACACAGAAACTATTGGTGCAGTAGAAGAAGCTTTCCCAGTGGGTGAGTACTTTCTCATAATCACTGGAGGGCTGAGCTGAATTTATTCTTTTCCTCCCCCTTCCACCAGGGACACACGTGCTTTTTTGATGCCTGGGCAATGGTTTGTGCAGATGGAAATCAAGTTTCTCTCTGCTGTCCATCTCAGACCGAAACCACTGTCTGTCAGTCATTTCGTCTTCCCTCTCTCCAATTCCAAGCTCACCTGTAGTTTTCGCCTTCCCCCAGAACAAACCAAGATCAATCTGCTGATTCCTGACATCTAGCTGATGCTGGTAAAGTGAACAAGGCCTGTATTGTATTTACCACGGCAACTTCTGCTGGCTAAAGTGGGATGGAGGAGCATCTTTCCTGCCTCGTATCACATGCACAACTTAAATTGCAAGGCCGAACAAGGCACAAAGCAGCTAGACAGCAGCTTTCTAGTGACTGATACCAACTATCCCTGTGATCAGCTTTAAAAGAGACAGGTTTCTTTTGTATTTTTCCTGAGAGCTTTGATATGCATATGTAAAAGCTTCCATTTTCCTAACCCCTGCCCAGGCACAGTGGCCACTCTGAAGGGGCCACATGTCAGAATTTACATTGTGAAAACCATGTATTTCAATCCTTTGGATTATTGCAAATCCACAAAGCCTTATTCATGGTGAACATCACCCTAAGGCTGTACAAAGACTAATGTTTCATAGAGCAAATCTAACTGCCAGGTGCTTAACAAAAAGCCTAGCCCCATAGGTTGACACTTTTGCATCCATACAAGTAGACGTCAGTGTAAACCTGGAAATGGAGCCCTAGGAAATGAATGCACTCTGTAAAGTAAAAGAGCATAAGAGAGCATGTGGCAGTGACTATGCTGGGAGGGCAGTAACTCTAGATTTAGTAACAGGTTTGTAAATGTTTCACAAATTTCACATCTCAGAGGAACTGACTCTGATGAAAAAAAAAAGACCCTCAAGCCTGTTGCATTGGAATAATCGTTAAATTAATATAGGATTACATTTTAGCATGCTACAGAGATAATGAGATAAAACCATTTTAAAAGATACTCCCGCTCAGTTCCAGATCCCAGCAGCTGTCTCTCTTAGTGTTTCTCCATGAAAGACTAGTGTTTCTCCATTAAAGACATAGGATGAAATACTGCCTGCTTTGGAGCTGTGACAGGGCACTAGGATACACGAGATTTCAGTCATGGTTGAGGCTAAAAGCTGTATAAATTAATCAGGTTCTTCTCTTATCTAAAACGGGGATTTGATTATGCTGGAAGAAGTGCTGCAGTCCCTTCCCAGTAGCCGTGCCTGGGGAGCCCTCTAGTGCAGCCACAGCCGAGGCTCGGAAAAGGACTTGCTGTAATGACACCACGTCCTAAAAAGCTGTAAGTTGTGCCAAGAAAGTCCTTTCCTCTCCCTTTCAGCTGGCATAGCTGAAGCCAGGCCAGCAGGTTTCCCAGGAGAGCAGGGTCGCCTCAGAGTGTACATTTCTCCAGGTGACCATCCTGTGCTGACTCAATTTTGTTAAGGTAGTTCTGGGCTGTATGAGGATGCTTCTGCCCAGCAAAATTTAGGGAAAGGATGGCTCTGAGACCTAGGACTGCACCAGGGTCACACACATTAGCTTCTGGGGAGGCAGAGGGCTTAAAAAGCAGGAGTTAAAGCAAGTCAGGGTTGAGGTAGCTCAGGAGAGCAGCCTTGAGAGTTCAGATTTGGACCAGAAAGATGTGCATGCTAAAAATTACCCCACGGCACAGATGCTGAAATGGAGCCAGAGCTGGAGTTAGAAGAGGCACAGTAAGTCCCGGCCGAGGTACATAAAAAAGATGTGTCAGAACTGTAAGTAACGTATTAGAAGAGCTGCCATATGGGCAAGGTCAAGGGGCAGAAAATAGGTGTGAACACAGCTCGGAGCACACATGCTGTGGGCGGAGAGAGAGATCATTCATCACCTTGAAGACAGAAGCATGCAGTGTTTGGCTGTTCAGTATACTTGGGTTAACACTTTTATAAATAGCCAGTCACCAGAACATGCATAGCTAAAGCTACTCCCCCTGTGAACTTTAAAACAGTCACACCTGAAGGAAGCTTCAGGCCCTCGCTAGCAGTGGGAAAGATTTATCTTTTAAAAAAAAAAAAAGAAGTAACCATGTTGAATATTGGCTCAAAAAATGCGGTAGGTAATGCAGCATAGACTCCTATAGCACTGTAATTAGTACTTGACAATATAGCCATTGGAAAACGCCTTCTGTTTTGCCAGCCTTAAAATACCTCTCCTGTGCCTGGGCAATCAGCACCTCCCAGGCACAGCATCAGCTTCCACACAGCCCTTCACCACCCCTTTCAGTGCTCTCCTCAGGATGCCTGTAAGGTCTTTTGCTTTGTTTTCTGCTGCCCTTGCAGAGTTCCAGGGTAAGACTGAGGTAAAAATCCTGGAAGGGGACATCCGAGACGTGACGTTCCTGCACCATGCCTGTCAGGGGGTCTCCCTCGTCATCCACACGGCTTCCATCATCGACACCTTGGGCCTCATAGAGAAGCAGCTGCTCTGGGAAGTCAACGTAACAGGTGAGCAGGTGAAGCACCTTTCTTAAACCCGTGTCTACTATGTCCTGATCATCATCTGCTCAGGAAAAGGAGCATCTGACCCGTTCTTTTTGAGCCAGATTAACTGGGTTGTTCTGCACCTTGCACAGCCGCACCTGTGAGTGCAAAGCACACGTATGTGCAGCCCTATGCAGCTCTGGCCCTCTCCACGCCCAGCATGCACCCGTCTTCCACTGCAGGGCACTGCAGGACCATTCACTCCTGTCAGCACTCATATATGCTCATACTGAGATCTGCACAGGCTCTGCCTTCAGTGGGGACTGCCATAATCCCATCCTCAATGGACATGTCTGCAATCAATTCACCTCTGAAATCCCAATGCACATTTGAGAAAACCAGATTTATTCTCCCTCCCCATGTGGCATCACTGCGTGTGTACATTTTTTAATTTTTACAGGCGCTAGAGGCTTTGGCTGCGATTACAGCAAACTGGCACTGCTAACGTCCCAGACCCTGTGGCTCTCTGTTTCCTGTTCTTTTTCTTCCTCCTCTTCCTCTCCTCCCATTTGCCATTTTGTCTGTGTGTGCATAAATGCAGTTCAGACAGAGGAGCAGATGCTCTCCCACCTTGAGCTTATAATTAACGTTCCTCCAATAAATGCAAGGCTATGGGAGGGAGGAGTTTCAGTTTCAGTGGCCTCTCATTCAGCGAAGGGATCTCCCTTTTCTACTATGGAGCCCCTGTTCCTCATGAAAAGATCAGATGAAGGGGGAAGGTTTTGGCTTAGAAATTACCTGTGTGGCAACGGCTGCTGGGAAACCTAAATATATTTCCTAAAAGAACAACTTCACCCACCTCCCTCTGATCTCAAAACTCTCCATGCCTTTCAGAGAACTGGTACTGCCTAACCTACATATACACTGACCTCCCTGGCTGTGTTGCTTCAGCAGCTTGGTGAGATTTTGGGGAAGATGTTCTTATTTACATGAATAGTTTTCCTGATCCTTTGTTCCCCTCTCCCAATGATGCGGGGCTTCTTCACAGAAAAATGAGGAACGTATTTCTACAGGCACCACTTTTACAAATATTGGCTGCTCACCAGTGTTCAGAGCAAGAGAGCGTTCTTTGTAGCTGAGTTGTCTCTTATGTGCACCTTAAAAATAGTGGGATGGCATTTTCGATGTTTTAGCCTGGCTCACTGCCTGTGCATTCAGCTTCCAGACCCTTTCATTTCTGCTCAGTCAAAGCCACAAATGGACAGTGACCACAAATTAGAGCCCAGCGGGCAGCTTTTAGGTTCCTGCCAGGAGGGAAGAGCAGAAAAACAAGGTACCTGTGCATCAGGTAGTACGAAAAATAAATATACAGGGGTGATAGTCCAGAAAGAGGATTTGTAAAGCTTGATCTCTATGAACGTAGTTCTGCTACAGTCTGTTTTCCACAGCAGAATGTGTTGCTAAATCAATAGGGGGGGTGGGGGGGTGGGAACCCAAACCAAACAAATATTAAAAAGCATTCCCAAAAGCAGAAAACTCTCTAGCTCTGAGCTGGAGTCAGACCTACAGAGCTTATTTAAGTCCCATTGTTCCTTTTGGCAGCTTTAGACTTAGGCACAAAGTATCTAGGTTTTCCTAAATCTTTCAGGCCCCCAACCTCCAACAGAGTCTGCCTGTGGGTGAAAAGAGCCCACTGGGCCAGTGAGGGTCAGCTGTCAACCTTTGGTGGCATGAAAGCACGCACCAGTCCTGCTCCTAGAGCAAACTGACCCTAAGGTCAGTCAATAAATACTGCTGTCCTTTTCCCTATTTCCCTCCGTTTCTATTCTGACGCTCTTCTGGCTTTCTCACCTGCCAAGACACTGCTATGTACGTCATAGATTTGCAGGATGAAAGTTTGGGTTCTCCTAGAAAACAGAACTTTTATAATACAAATGTGTCAAAGAATCAGATGTGGACGTTCACAAACCAGAGCAGAAGCGAACAAGTTAAACTTGCCATGATGCAGGGCCTTCCTCTGTCTCACGTGCCACACAATGCCTCAGAGCAAAAATATCCTTTTAGGAAGAGAAGGGAAGCAAATCTGGGGGAGGAAGAGAATTGAGAAAATAATTAAATATAATCCAAACAAAAATACCTTCTGTGAATCAGAGCCTCAGACAGAAGGGCCTTGTGTGCAAGCAAAACTTGGAGACCTGCTCCACAGATTTACTTTACTACATGCTATGTGAGAGATGCTCAAATCCCCATTACTGTAAGAACCTTTTAAGCTTTTACGTACAACTTTGATTTGCAAATAAAACACATTTTTTGGGGGTGAAATTGATCTTGAACAGATACCAACTGCCAGGATATTTTTGTTTGCTTTTTTTAAAACTTGCTATCTCATTTGACTTTATCTAGCCCTTCTGCACTTTATTACTTTCCCTCACTTTCTAAACATTGATGGCAAGAATTAAGCTATTAATTTTTAAAATAATATAATTTTTAAATAAATTAATTAATTTTCCAGATGACCCTGCCTGGTGTGTCACCCAAACATAGTGACCTGCATGAACTCACTTCTGACGTAAATTTATTCCTGGCTGTGTAACCTTTTTTTCTTTGCGCTTTAGTGTTTCTTAAAGCCGCATTCAGATCTTTTTTCCATTTGTTTCAGCTTCTTTTTTTTTCTTGTTCAAGCTTTAAAAAGGAATTTTGGTGCCCTAACAATACTCAGTTCAATAATTCTTCCCACTTGTCACTCATTGATGGGTCCATATTTTGCTGCCAATATTCCTTGGTCCTCTGAACCTCTTTTATTCATTATATTTTCTTTAGCAACGCTAGCCTGCTCTGCACTGTGCTGCCTTTAGTTGTAACAGACTGCGCAGGCTTGATAAATCATTTATGTGCCTCACTGCTAGCGTTTCATTTTATCCCCTAGACTTTAGGCCACACCCTTCTGATATCATATAAGTCATTTTGGTTTAATGTTCCTTTGCGGAAGACATTTTCAAATGTCTTTGAGCTGTATCTGCTGTTCCAAAATCACTGGCCCTTTCACACATAATCTCTCTCATTACACCATGCACAACAAATAAGGCAATTTTTGCCTCAAAGCTCAGAAGAAAAAGAAAAGAGTCTATTTGTAATTAAAACAACCCAGTTATATTAAAATATTTATTCTCCCCTTGAATGTGCTTTCCTAGCTTAACCCTCTTGGCTGCTTGAAAGACCTTGAACTTGCCCGTTTACCTCTGCTCTCCTTCATGAAAGCATTAGAATAGGATTTTAAAAGTAAGAAATTCTGTATTACTGCAAGTAAAATCCAGAATATGCCACAAAAAGGAGGCATGCATACACAGTCATCACTTTGCTCACTGCACTTTATGATCTTTGACTACATAGTATCATGCATTGTTCTGATGTAAGATCTTTCTCTTCGAGCCCTCCTCCAAAGCCAATTGAGAGGTGGATAGACTCCCACTGGGTGAAGCTGATTTTGGAGCGAACCTTCAGGTCCCACATTAATTCTGTCCCTGCTTAGCAAACCACCCAAGAGCATCCTCAGGCGTGGAAAACAGGGGCTTCAGCATACAGGATGGGTGGTACCTAATGAGAGGGGCAGCTTCTGAAGGTTCTCTGCCTTAAGCCAAGTCAACCCAGCCAACAGGCACAAGTCCCTGAATCTGTGGTCAGCATCCATGCTAGCCTAAGCAAGAGAAATATTCAACTCTTGGCATAAAAAAACCCCACAACATGCAATTAAGACCAAGTGTTCATCCTTGTTTAACTCCAGCGGGTGCACTGATACCACTTAAACGCTGATTCAGAGCAGGTTCTGTTTCATTGAACATGCTGCCCAGTTCGGGACAGTATTCTTCCAGCTGCAAAGAGGGGAGATCTGGCCAGGCTCAGGCCAGAGATGATGTTTCTGATCTAAAAAGCCCTCTTTTCCCTGCGTGGAGAGCTCTAGACTGACTTGCACGTTTCTCTTTTGAAGGTACTCAGCTACTGCTGGAAGCGTGTGTCCGCTGTAACGTCCAGCACTTCATATACACCAGTACCATAGAAGTGGCAGGCCCAAACTGCAAAGGTGACCCAGTTTTCAATGGTGATGAAAATACAGCTTATGAGGGTGTATCAAAATCTCCTTATGCCCAGAGTAAGAGACTGGCAGAGGATTCTGTGCTGAAAGCAGATGGCCAGGTGTTAAAGGATGGTGGCACACTGATGACTTGTGCCCTGAGATCCATGTACATTTTTGGAGAAGGATGCCCGTTTCTTCAAGGTCATCTGGATAAGTGTCTGTTGAACAAAAATGTCTACCTGCGCTTCTCCCGGAAGGAGGCTTTGGTGAACCCCGTCTATGTGGGGAACATCGCCTGGGCACATGTGCAAGCAGCCAAAGCCCTGCAGGTCCCACAGAAAGCCAAGCATATCAGGGGGCAGTTCTACTACATCTCAGATGATACTCCTCATATGAGCTACGCAGATCTAAATTACGAGCTGACCAGGAACCTGGGGTTTGGAATCGAGCCTCGGCTCCCCATGCCTCTGAAAATGTTGTATTACTTCTCGCTGGTGCTAGAGATCGTAAGCTTCTTGCTCAGGCCCTTTGTCAGATACATCCCCTCCACCAACCGTCACCTGGTCACTCTACTGAATACCCCATTCACCTTCTCTTATAGAAAAGCACAGAAGGATTTTGGCTACATGCCCCGCTACACGTGGGAAGAGGCCAAGCAGTGCACTGGTCAGTGGATCGCCTCCATGGTCCCACTGAGAAGGCAGTACTTGAAAAGCAAGGCTGCCTAAGTCTTAAGAGGAGCTGAGACCTGGCTAAACAAGTAGGGCCTTGAGCCAAAGGAGAGCTGGGTGAATAGCAGCAGATAACTACGAAGCATTTAAATGAAGACTTTGTGTAACAGGCCCCTCATTCCCCCTACTCTCCCTGCCCCAACCCAGAATAAAATAAAAGTGAAATGGTCATTTGTTTGTTGAGCACAGGCTGATCAGGGTAGCTTTGCCATATAGTCCACAACCACTTCTACAGCTTGTGCAGCACAAAAGCATCATTTTAGTAAGACTCTGCGCAGTCCGTTGCGTGAACACATCAGCCCTTCTTTTCACTCCACGCCACCTTTAAGGCTTCTGTAAAGCACAATTCGTCCTAGAACTATGATTACACTTTACAAATACTACTCAGCTCACTCAGCTCTTGCCAGCCTTACCAAACACACAGCAGGTAGAAGCCACCTGTTTGCAAAAGCTGTTACAAATCTGGCTCACTTTTTCAAGAGCACTGTCCAGTGTTGTATGCCATTCACTGGACAGTCGAACTTGAGAGCAAATTTGGGCACTAAGCATTGTGAGGCCAAAAGCACAACGTAAGTGCAACATGGTTTTAGTTAGGTTGGTTTGTGGAGGGAGAGAAAGGGGACATTTGGTCAGGTGAAGACTTCCTCATCATTTTCCTAGTGTCTAATTTTGCAATGTCTGCCTAGCAGAACAACAGCTTCAACAAGATGAAAAGCAGAAAAATATTGCAGGGCAGCCTTGTTCTCTGAAGGGTTTCGATTGCGGAGTCAAGATATTTGTGAACACTGAGGAAAAATAAAGTGCTGAAAAAAATCATGCTACTCCCAGGTTTCAGCTGGGAACAAAGGCTAACTTTAGCTGATAGATGCACGTGTGCTGTCCTTGTGCTCTTCTGATGGCCATATTCTGGGCCTGCAGAATGTGTAACTTGACACTGGGGCCAAAAATGTAGAACTTGTCTGAATAAATAGATGTGATACAGTGCTTACTTCTTAAACATACAGCTCACTTGCTGAAAACAGCTCTAAAAGATGGTAATTTCTCTGTTATGTGAGGCCGCACCTTGAATATGGTGTTCAGTTTTGGGCCCCTCGGGACAAGAAGGACATGGAGGGGCTGGAGCATGTCCAGAGAAGGGCAGCGGAGCTGGGGAAGGGTCTGGAGCACAAGTGTGCTGGGGGGCGGCTGAGGGAGCTGGGGGGGCTCAGCCTGGAGAAGAGGAGGCTGAGGGGAGCCCTCATCGCTCTCTGCAGCTGCCTGAGAGGAGGCGGTGGTGAGGGGGGGTCGGTCTCTTCTCCCAAGTTACTAGTGATAGGATGAGAGGAAATGGCCTCAATCTGCACCAGGGGAGGTTTAGACTGGATATAAGGAAAAATTTCTTCACTGAAAGGGTTGTCAAGCACTGGAACAGGCTGCCCAGGGCAGTGGTTGAGTCACCGTCCCTGGAGGTACTTAAAAGACATGTAGATGTGGTGCTTAGGGACATGGTTTAGTGGTGGACTTGGCAGTGCTATGTTAATAGTTGGACTTGATTATCTTAAAGGTTTTTTCCAGTCTAACTTATTCTAAGATATTCTTTATGTTTCCTCTTTTTTTTTCAGTCTTCCTCTGTATTATTTTCTGGGAGTTGTGTCTTTCTGGTGGACAGAAATTACCTTGTTATTACAATTCTCAGATAAGGGTGGTTTTTTTTAGGTTAAGTATGTAAAATCCAAAGCAGTCGAATACCAGCCACCAGAACTTCCAGTCATATTCTGGGGTCACAGAAATAAGTCTTCCAAGCTCCCATTGAAGGTTTTGTAAACTCTCAGCAAACTAGTACTGTGGCTGTGATTTGAATGGTATCGCTTCACAGATAACCATGACAACTTCTCCAGAGTTCTTCAGTGAGCTAGCAGTACTCTTAACACCTCCATCAGAGTTCCTCCGCTATTGGTGAGCACACAGGTCTAACCCATGCTGAAGGAGACCTGTCCCCTGCTAGGCTGTAAGCTGCTAACTCCACTAGAGACTGATGGAGAGTGAGGAGGTTTGCAACAACCTTAAAGAATAAGGGACTTGAAAATTAAATTTGGAATTGCAAACTCCTGGATATAATCTGCACCAAGCAAATTGATGTGTGTACTGGAGTTTAAGAACAGATGAAAGATGTTATTTAACATGTTTTAGTTTGCTCACGGCAGACAAGTGGCACATCAGGGTGAGGACTGCTAATCAGCTGTATAACCCCTACCTGGGAGACCCTCATGCCTCAACATCACGTTAAAAAAATAAAGATGTTTTAATAAATAAACGCATTCCCCAGAGAGGCCATGACTTGGTCCGACTGATCTTATGGCAGCAGTTTACAGTCCCATCCCTTTGCCTATGAGCAAAATCAACAGAACAGACCCATGTCCTTATGTCTCAGCTGCTCCAGCATTCAGAATAAGCTGCAGATCCACACAAAAGGGCAGCATGGGCACATGCTGTTTTCTTGTCTTTGGTCCAACACTGGGGCGAGAAACCTGTGACTGAAGCACCTTTCACTGTCACAGCTGCTCACTGAAGTAGGGGCCAAAGTTTCCCATTTTCCTATTAACTGTAGAGCATTTTGCAGCAAGCTGCTGACAGCGAGCGAAGGACGAGCAACGTGGTGGCACGGAACCACCCCAGGCACAAATCTTGTGTGCATCACAGAAAAATGGAGAGTAATTTGGGGAGCCCTCTCTACATGTTTTTAGCAGTTGCTGTGGTCTGGACATAATTTGGCCAACCTCATTTTAAAAATAAATAAATTTATAAGCTGGGGGGTGGAGGGGTGGGGTGGTCAACCTATCCAGAAAGGGATCCAATAAAATATGGTTTATGATGGTCTCCTGCTCACAGGCATTTGCTGGAAGAATCAACCCCTGATGCTTAGTTTGGCAATTAGCCCAATTGTCTGTTTGATTTTCCAGTTTTGCTTAAACCCAGGCCTCAAAATTGACCAAAATGAGGTCAAATCAATCCCACATCAGTCAGCCACTCATTGCCAAGAGCAGCAGTTAGGCAGCTGCCACCACCTACCCAAGGCACACAGGTGTGAGAAACAGTCAGTACGCCTCTGCCTTGCTGCTGTGCCTGTTTCAAACGTGTAAGTCTCAGTGCCTACTTACGGACCCCTTTTAGGCCACTTCATTTCATTCATATGCCCTAAGACTTCTTTATAAAACACTGCCAAAAACAAGTCTGTTCTCTACCCAACAGGACTCTGCACTGCAGAGCAGTTCTTGGTGAGAATGATTTGCCCATGGAGGACAGAGCTCAAACCGCCAGAGTCTTGCGCTCCTGCTCTAACCCCTATACCCTATGCCCTCCTGGGGCTTCAGGAGCGCAGGTGTCCAGGATCTCCCCACCCTTTGGGCAGAGGTGAGGCGGGAGGCAGCAGCCAGGGAGCGGGCTGTCTCAGTGTGATCCATGCCAAGAGGCGTTGCTACCCCAGTTCCCCTGGGCTCTGGGCTGCAGGCTGGCCAACGGGCAGAGCAAAAGCCAGATGCCTCGAGAGCAGGCAGAGCAGGGGACAGCCGAGACCTCAGAAGCCCAGGCATGCCTTTTGCCTGGCTGTGGCGAACCGAGGAGTTGGCAGCTTGTGAACTTCTGTGGAAGGTTTGGTATGAGGATCTGCAAAACTGGCCGAGGACAGCCGAGGCCTCTTCTCTTGTGGTTAGAGACAGGATGCACAGGAAAGGGAGTGGGCCTGGGTCTTCGTGTCCTCGTTCTGTCCAGACCTCTCTGATGAAAATCTGTTTAGCTACAGCCCCTCTGTTCCTGCGTTCTTCCCCTTGAGCCTCACCATTCACCTTCGTTTCCCCTCCAGTCTCCTGCATTGTTGGCTTTTTTCTCGCCAGGTGGTTCCTCTCTGTTCCCCTCTGTACGTACTCTGTTCCCTTCCAGTTCCCTCCCGTTCTATTTGCACTTCCATTCCCCTCTGAGCCCCTCCGTTTGCATTCTGTTTCCCTCCAGTCACCCCAGAGAGAACGTAGTTACTTTTATGATGATCTCATTTACCTTGTACTCTGTTCATGGTGCTGCTAGAAATGGGGGAAGGGAAATGAGAAAATGTCACAACAGGTTAGCTCTTGTAACGTGCACCCCAGGTGACTGCAGACTGACCCAGGCTGCGCTGCAGGACACAGACCCCAGCTGGGGTCTCCTCCCCCCGGCTGTATGGTCAGTGTCTCCACGCTTGGACTTAGGCTATGGGAGCAGCAGGGAGCGGGCAGAGGCGCTGTGCTCTGAAATGTGTGCTGGACAGCAGGGCCCAGGCTGCTGGTGGCAGAGGTACCGAGGGCAAAGCTTCCTGGAAAGTGGAAAGGCAGCTGGAAGGTGGCCACCGGGCCGATCCGGGTGACATGCCAGTATAAGGACCAGGCCCACATTTTGATCTGTCACCCTTTCACAGGGGAAGGTGTTTTTGACAAGGACTGTCACGGACTGACCGCTGGGTGGGGTGAGTGCAGTACAAACCTGTGATTTTTCCTGTGTGTCCCCTCCCTGCAGCTTCTGGGCTAGGACACACTGGGCAGCGTGAGATCTGAGCCTAGTACTTACTCCCCGGTGGCATCCTTTGCTTGGAAAGGAAGGAGATTATGATTAGCTATTCGATAGGATTGATGCTTGCTTCACACAATTTTAATCTGCTGGCTCTCCTGCTCTGTGCCTCTTACTACCACGAGATGGTATCTTTAGTGATAGTTTCCCCTCACTTGCTCTGTGAAGCCCGATTTAATACTCTGCTGAGTTTCTGTATTCACAAAGCTGCACTTTTATCACAAATAACAGTGCAAGGTTGCTGGTGCAGGCTGCCTACCGGGTGTCAGATGAACAGAGCCAAAGGATTAACACTGATATATCATGCTCAGTATTCATGCAAGCATTCATCTTACCTCCTCTCCTGCTAACATCCTTGAGTGCTTTGCAACCCCTCTTAAAAGTCAAAATTTCACAGTGTTGCTTTAGGGTATTGGTTTGATGCATCTATTTCAAGAAGAGGTCTCTGGTTCGTTCTCTAAAGATTGCTCAAGTGGGAGTAATGCCATATTTAGCTGCGACAACAGAACAACCAGAGCACAGCCCAGAGAGCATCTCCAGATGTTTGGTCCCAAACCCAGAGTGCCACCGTTTAGCTTTCCATTCCTGTCTATGGTCAGGCTGGACGGGGCTCCGAGCAACCTGCTCTGGTTGGGGCTGTCCCTGCTCACTGCAGGGGGGTTGGACTGGATGGGCTCCAAAGGTCCCTTCCCACCCAAACCATTCTGTGATTCTAAGGATGAATTGGTTAAGACACTGGAAGTGTGCATGGGCCGCTCTGTACAGACAGATCTGTAGTACAGGGTTTTAAAAAACTCCAAGTGTCTCCCTTTCCTTCTCCCTCCAGCACTCCTGCAGCCAGTGGTGGAAGAACTAGAGGTGATGGAATTAAGGCCACGTGTATGAATCCCATTCATTATTCACTTGGGAGTGGAAAAATAAACCTGCCTGTGTAAAGATCAGCGCAAGAACCCAAAGTAATAGAGGGACTCGTACTTATATCACAGAACATTTTACTTGGGATGTCTCGTTATTCAGTGTTGTTTTGTGCTTGGTTACTGTGAGCTGTGTCACTAAAAACAGGATGTTGCGAATTGTCTGTGCTTGAACCAGAGCAGTTAACAGAAGAAATTGCCTGGTATGTCTGGGAATGAAGATCCGTGTCTATATCAGATTTAAGTTTAAAAAGATTTGCTTTCCAAAAACCACGTTGCCCTTTTTGGCATTTGTAGCAGTGCTCAGAGTGAGCTTAATGCAGCAGTGCCCACTCTTGATTATTTCATGATGCTGATATAAAGTGCTGGAACCTCTGCCAGATTGGGAGATACGCCAAGTTTTCTTTTTCTTTTATTTTTAAGGGTGTTTCTAATCATTCTGGAAGAAAAGGGGAGGGAGGAGCTTGGAAATATGAAACTATGAGTGACCCAAAGGCTCAAGATTAAAAAAAAACCAACAACCCTGAAGACATGGAAAAAGATCCTCAAACTTATTATTTAGAAATCTCATAATTCTTGCAGCCTGACTCAGTTTTTGAAGAACTGGGGTTGTCAAACAGCTAAAAACTAGTCTTTTCTCAACAGGAGCCATTTGAAATCCCAGAGGTAGCCACAGAGGCTACCAGAGCCCCCCGTCAGGCATGTTTGCTCCTCTCCAGGAAGAAGGCTCCTCACAGTCACGATTCATGTCCCACATCACAAAACTCGCCACCACCCTTTGTGTTGATTTCCTAATCTGTTCAGGGCAGACTGCTGTGTCCCCTGCGCTTGGCTGAGCCTTGCTGGCTCCTGGAACAGGGGACTCGGCACATCCTCGTGATTCAGCTGCATCAAGTATTACACACGCAAGTGGGCAAAGGAGGTTCAGCATTTGGGAGACAGACTATGAGTGTCTGACATTTGAACCTAATGTCCAAATGTCACCATTTTGGAAGTTAGTCTCATATAATATTGAAACCAAATCATGACTTTCAAATTTTAGGCTGACTAGCCAGGATATGCCTTGAACACAGAACACAGCAGCAAGCAGAGAGGTGAGCAAGGTGGTGCCAGCACCAGAGAACAGCCAGCCACGAGTGCCCTTTCCCGACAGCTCAAGCTGGCAGAGAAATTTCTGCTGTGGGGGTAAAATATGGATGCGGGCAGAGCATCTGTCTGATGCAGCTAACAAGCATCTGGCACTGAACATAACCTGTTCAGAGGGAACATCTCCAGGGCTACACTGTGTGCTCTGTGAAGGGGTTGACATGTTTTCCCCATAGACAGCCTTGCTTTATAAGAAATAGCATGAGCGGTAACTGGAGGAAATCACAGGCAGTATATAGAAAGGCTTACTTAGACTGCACACCTAGAAAAGCAGTATTTGTATATTATTTAAGCTAATAAAAAATCAGTGTAAAATTGTCTCCTGGACGTGGCAGCAAGTTTCTCCCTTTTGTCACCAAACCCATTGAAGTCTGCTTCAGAGCAAAGCAGATAATCCCACAGGTTGATGACTGGTGGGTATGCAGAGATTTTGGGGATTCTTTTCCTGGGGGAAATTTCCACTTCAGCTGAAAACTATCTAATGAGAACCTGAAAACCTAGTCTTGCTGTGACACAAGTAGGAATACAGTGTCTAAGTTTACAGGAGCTTGCCATAAGGTTTTAGCAGGCTATAGTATTAGTTTGATATACCTGGTTGCCCAAGTAACACGTGTTCTAAGATGTGAGCATACTAACAGCAATAATGTATGTTTTTTTAGAAATTATTTGCCTGGCTAAAGTGTACAAAATGCATAACTATGTATCAGTGCAGATCTAAGAGCACGCCTACAATTTGCAAGTGTAATCTTAGATGTGTCAGGGGTGGTGTGGCCAGCAGGAGCAGGGCAGGGATGGTGCCCCTGTGCTCGGCACTGGTGAGGCCGCCCCGCGAATCCTGGGGTCAGGTTTGGGCCCCTCGGGACAAGAAGGACATGGAGGGGCTGGAGCGTGTCCAGAGAAGGGCAGCGGGGCTGGGGCAGGGTCTGGAGCACAAGTGTGCTGGGGGGCGGCTGAGGGAGCTGGGGGGGCTCAGCCTGGAGAAGAGGAGGCTGAGGGGAGCCCTCATCGCTCTCTGCAGCTGCCTGAGAGGAGGCTGTGGGGAGGAGGGGTCGGTCTCTCCTCCCAAGTTACTAGTGATGGGACGAGAGGAAATGGCCTCGAGCTGCACCAGGGGAGGGTTAGATTGGGTATTAGGGAAAATGCCTTCACTGCTTGCAGTGGTCAGGCATTGGAACAGGCTACCCAGAGAGGTGGGGGAGTCGCCAGCCCTGAAGGTGTTAAAAAATCGTATAGACGTGGCACTTTGGGACATGGTTTAGGAGGCCGGGGGTTGTTGGGTTGGTGGTTGGACCTGATGATCCTCAAGGTCTTTTCCAACCTTAATAATTCTATG
>VZTV01047863.1:0-36317 GCA_013400875.1 Anhinga rufa
TTTGAAAACAACAGAAACCCTATTAATGTTTCTGTAATAAAAAGTAGATCAAGAGCTGAGCAATAACTTTTGCTTTGCATTAAGTCATGTTGGAGAATCCCTATGTGCCTTACATGTGTTTTCAGAATTGGTGTGGTATTGTTTGGGTTTCTAAAAAAACCCAACAAACACCACAAACAAAAACTCAACAATTTTGTGATAACTTTTGAAACAGGAAGTTTAAATAAGCCATTGATTTTCTGTATTCATTTGAAAAGCTCCATTGAAGCCTTCATTTCAGAAAGCAAATGCTCTTGCCAGGTGTGAGCAGTTGACCAAACCCAGAAACTTGCAATATCTATGCATTTAAGAGATGAAAGTTTTGAAGACTGTTGCTTCTGAGTGAAGGTAGATGGCATTTGCAGCGCAAGTAACTGGATTGTTCTGAAGAAAAACCCAAACCCCCAACAAATCCAACAAAAAAACCCCAAACATTTTTGATCCGCGCAGAATACCTTTCCTCCTTACTGCTTTGGCCTATTCTACATCCAGCTGAAGGATACTTCGAGGCCAATTAATTTTTGCAGCAGGATTTTGAAAACTTTCTAATGAAAAAGGCATCCACGGTATGAGACAAATAACCACAATTGCAATAGCTGGGACTTGAGCGGGAGTTAAGCAGGCCGGGGCAGAGATGTTGAAGGAATTCAGGCTAGCATATGCCTTTTTGGAATTGGGGTGGGTTTTTTCTCTTTCTTCCTCCTCGTCTCTTGGAGGCTTGTCAGTTTAGACCCACTGTGCAAGTGATCGTAAGGGTTTTGAAGGGCATGTGAGAACTTTATACTTCAAGGTATAAGCCAGGCTTACAATTGATAGGAATTAGGGAGAAACTTCACTTGAGAAAATGTTTTTCCATAAGGTAGGCTTTCTGGCACCTGTTTCTGAAGCAGCTATTACTGGCTTTTGAGAAGGATGGTATATGGGACAAATGGGCCCTTTGTCTGATGCAGTATGTTATTTTCTTATCTCTAATTGTAAATCTCTCTTAAAGCAAAGTCTTCGGATTTGTTTCTAGGATATTGATGACTTATTCTTTACTCCAAGGCAATG
Source organism: Anhinga rufa (assembly GCA_013400875.1). Taxonomy (NCBI): domain Eukaryota; kingdom Metazoa; phylum Chordata; class Aves; order Suliformes; family Anhingidae; genus Anhinga; species Anhinga rufa. The sequence goes on from VZTV01047863.1 coordinate 1,090, forward strand.
TGTTCAGAGAAACAGTTTTTTGGTAAATATTCTTCCTCTGCAGGTCACAGTTGTGCTCTCTGCCTTCCTGACGATTCTCTCCTGCTGTACGTTCACCTCTCAATCACGAGACGAGTGACTTTTCAGCATTTCATACTAGAGTGCAAGGAATGCTGTAGGTCTACAGGAGGATCCTCTGTTTGCATTGTATACTTTAAGACAAAGCTGGTTTTCCATGCTGAGAGTGCCCTGGGAAAGACTGGGCAGGAGGAGAGATCTTTAACACGGTGAATATCCCCTTCCCTAAAATTTCTGGGTTCCTGGAATCATGTCTCCTCCCCAGTCCTGCCTTGTGTGCTACTACGTATTGGTCATCTGCCCCAGGACAGATGCCCCCAGCAGTGTGTTGGAGCTACAAAAGCTGAAATGGAGCAGCTTTTTGTGGGGGTGGAGATCAGCAGGAAAATGGAAAGTATATGATTATTTTTATGTTATAGCAAATGAATTTTAGTGCAGACAAAGTATTTGATCTGATAACAGAGGTTCACTTGAAAGAATCAAGGTTATTTTATGTCAATTTTCTCTTTGCCCTATAAGATGCATTTAATTATTTCATGCTATCTCCCTCTATTCAAATTAATCTGTCTTATATATATTGTTGCTCAAATTAGAATAATTCTTTAATCAGCTGCGTTATGCATGCCATAGTAGACTAGAATAGGAAAGCTACTCCTGGCATACTGACGATGCATGTATTTTATTTGTTATTGTAATTTAAAAGTAAAATCAGAAATATTGATTTCTACTTGACTGGAGAGATGATTTAGTTTGAATATCAGACTGATCTTAATCAGGTGAGAATTAATTGAGTTGGAGGTATTAGATATTCAGTGATGTTAACTGAACCATGATCAATCTACAGAGAAGCTTTCTTTTGTACTGCGTTGGAAATATCAAATAGCTCGTACTCTGCAAGGTAAAACAATCTTTTCATGTTCATCCTACTACTTCCTCTGGCTCATTAAATGCACCAGTAATCTGTTCTGTGCATACTGAGTAATCTTCAAAGTAACAAGCTAATAAATCACGATTTAATACAAAATTAAAAGCATAACAACTTTGCCATAAAATGTTGCTGATAATGTTTTGTATAATTTTTTTTTTACACATTTTACAAACATAGATTTAAAAATCTTGTCCTTGTTTACATTTTAAAGGGAACCGTTTCCTCCTCCTTCCACCATGGCCCCCCAAATCCACATTGTTACTTGGGCATCTTTTCTCCACCCAGTGGTAGAACTCAAGGAATGACCCAAATGTTGAACAAAACTATTTCCTTTTTTGTGTAAAGATAAAAACGTACCCTAGGAATAGAACATAAGGCTGGTCTGGATCGTGATACAAGCTTTTTTTATTTTAAGAGTGTGATGGCAGTATCGTAAGTGTTGAGAAAATATAAATGGTGAGATAACACCTCTGTAGGACTTTCTCTTAAGTAGTAAAATTGTAAAGTCTTTAAATAAACTAGAGCCAGACCTGAGAGGATCAATTTATCTTGATAATGGGGAATGTTTCATTTATTTTGTGTACAAGAACATCTGCAAAATAGATACATAATTATGATGGATAAAACTACAGTGCTAATATTACCTGAATGGCACAACACTTTGCAATATGAGCCAATAGGGAATTACCAAGTATTGTTATAATCTGAATCTGCAAAAATAGAACTTTCAGAAATAGCCTTGATGCTACCTACAGTTCATACACTGAAAATAATAGCGATGATCCCTTGGCATTGTTATATCAACCCAGGTTCCATGCAGCTGGTTGTCTGAAGATAAGTCCCAAATGCTTTTTTGTTCTCTTGCTTTGCACATGGAAAGACTTTCAATTTGCTGAAAGAAATAATTAAGTAGCTAATATTTTTAAATATTTAAAGTTTAAAAAATTACTTTAAAAAATCCCCTACAAATATAATCTGCTTGCTGGTTGTTCCCCTTTATCATATCACAAAAAAGTTAAAAGTTTCTGATTATTTTTAATGCATGGGGCAGGGTGTTACAGTTTTTTCCATAAAGTCTTTCCTTTATAAATATGTAACCGCAACTTTTGCAATCCAACACACAGATTCTGCCATTTTATTTTGAATGTGGCACAGTGAAGAGACCAGCCTACCTCTGCTTGGGGGAGGAGGGGTGTTGCAGGCTACGTAAAGAACAATTCCATCTTAAATATGGTGTTTTGGTTTTGTTGGCCACCGTTTGTAGGTCTGCAGACACTGAGATTAAGAATGTTAAGTCTAACCTTCTCTGGTTTAATGGTGTGGGAGAAAATCATTATCTTTATGCAGCAGAGCTGTGGCTCTCTGTTATGCCAGATCTTGGTTTGTGCCTTTGAGTCAAAATCCTACAAGTTTTTATTGCTCATCATAGAGGAGCAAATAGTTCTTTAATGTATGAATACGTTCTAAGCTAAAAATGAGCGGTACCCAGGCTTTTTATTTCCTTTATATACTTTAATTAAGAAGTATATGTACCACGACATCTGTTGGTGGACCCCCACCAGCTTTGCTGTAACTAACTTTCCGGTAATGTATCTGATCTTTTAAGGTTTGAAAATCAACATTTTAATGTGCTGATTATTGCATGTGCCTCTCTGACTGCTGGGATAGGCAGGGAAATAATGTATCCAGTCTTTATTCTGAGATAAGTGAACTGTTACCCAGTCTCGCTTCGGTTTCCATCTGCTTCCCATATTATCCTGTAGTAAGGTTATAAAACAGAGTTGGGGGAAAAAGCTATTAAAAATACTACAGAAAAACATTCTTCTTGGACACTGTTTTGAGCAAAGATTTATGTGGACTGCAAAGATCTTTGTAAACAAAATTCTTTACTGTGTCAACCTTCTAGCTAATTATCAAAGAAACCTTAATAAAAGGAGTGTTCTGTAACTTAAAGGAGTTCTTAATCAACCATCAAATATACCAAATAATAGTCAGATATTCAAAAATAAGCTTGATACTTCCAACGTTATTTGTATAATTTTGTACCTGAACAGAATTATACAAAGACGGAATAGAATTTTTATAAAAAATAAAAACATGCATGTCCAGACAGCTTTAGAAATAATTTTAGAAGCCTTTTAAAAGCTCTTTTCTTCCATTGTTGTATGATCTTATGTGTGCCAGGATCTACAAAAGCAGCTGGTTTTCCCTTTGTTCTCTGTGTCCTGCTTTCTCAAGCAGGTAAGTTGAGATAGGGAGACCCAGTGAAATACTGCTCTTGGATCCTGGGCAGCTGGAAATATGGAGGTGCTGGGGACCAAACTCAGCAGCTTCCCCGAGGTGCCTGGGGCCCGAGATGCTCCCTGCCGAAGAGTCAGTCCGAGGAAGGGCTCATCACTGACCTTGGCCACAAAGCCCTCGTGCCTGTCCCTGAAAGTCGTAGGAGCTAAGCGGTCTTCCCGTCGTAGGCAGATCACCTCTGTATGCTAGCATGTGTAGTTGGCAGGTGAGAACTGGCAGACTGGAATTACTCTGTGTTCAAATACGGTTGTTCAGCTTTTGTTCAGTTGAAAGCAGACCTTCATCTTGGCAAAGATACTGTTTGGCCTTACATACTTGGTTGGTTTAGAGAAGGTACTAAAATGGTAAGCTTGCTTTAGCAGTTAAAATCTCTCTACGTAGCTGTAATGGCCAAAAAGTAACGAGACTTAAAATTCTCAGAACTGTGCCCAAAAGTTATTTTGGATTTACCGTACAACAGAAGCGCAAAGCTTTCTTCATGACAGAGAGGAAGAAGATGAAACCTGGCCTTGAATCAGGGATGAGCTGTGCAGTGAAGTGTATGCTTGAGAAGAGTTCTTTGCTCAGTGTGCGTCCCCTCAGACACAGCCTATGGCACGGAGAAGATCCTGTGGGGCTAACCTATGTCAGATATGATGTCATGAACCATAACTGCTGCAGGTGAAAGAGGGGACCTTAGCCAGTTTCCGTGGTAACTGGTAGGCACCTGCAGCTCTTTGACGCAGTACTGGATCTGTCCCTTATCTGTGCATAGAGCATTCAGCAACAGACATATGTAGCTGTCCTGGCAAAGCCTCATCAGGGTTCATTTTGCAGAGGGCAAGCTTTTTTTCCCTTTCTAACAAGGCATTTTCACTCCTGTTGTGTTGAGCTCTGTCCCTCATTTTAATTAGCTTGTATTTGTTAAATATTGGGGATGACCTTTATTGTTTGTTTGAAACACTGCTTTCTGTTTTGTTACACTCTGCACTGAATTTGCAGGCTCACCCAAATTTGCATCCTGTTTTGCTGCTGCCTGAGTTTCTGTTTTGGTAGCTTGCTTCTTGCAAACAGAAAGAGCCTGTAAAGTCATGGAAAGCCGTTTGCTAAAGTTGTAAAGGTTGGATGATGCGCAAGATTTCTAAAAGATCAATTCTGCTCTGAAAGAGCAATTGTTCTTTGTATCACGTGCGGTATCAGGAAGCAGGTTTCTTTGAGTGTGAGAGCGGGTTCCCTAGCGTTCTGATTACCGCTGGTAGCTGTTCGCGTTGAACTACAATGGGTTTGTAATCAGATCCTGCGTATCCGCTCCTTTTGTGGTACCTTGCTGTGCACCCTGAAGCTTTGGTCTACAATGCAGATGTTGCTTGGGTGAGGAATGGGTGGTGATTGTCAAGATTACGGAGGTGGAGATTAATTCTTGGTTTGAGATTATATCTGGAACTATTGTGCACTATTCGTGAGATTATTCTCCAAACCAGTAGCTTTAACACTCTTTGTGCTGCTTGAAATTGAGAGGTTTTGTTTCGCAAAAGAGTTGTGAGCAAGACGGAGCATAATGAAAAATAAAACAACATTCTCCACATTCTGGTAAGGTTTCTGGTAAACATTTATGACTAAACCTGTCTTGCACCACAATCCTTAGGTGACTGCCAAAGGGATTTTAAAGTGCTGGAAGTAAAAGGAGAGAGGGATAATCACATTTTGTGTGCTCATACGAAGATGCCCAATATGCTTTAACTGGCTTTTTTTTTCCCCCTCTGTTGTTAAGCATCAGCAATGTTAAAGCTAGATAGCTGGAAGCAGTTTTATCACTTTGCAACAGTGCCTGGCCGTGTTCTGCAAGCGGGGCCTTCTGAAGCCAGGGAATGCTTGCAGTTGCAGTTCAGGTTCTGTTCACTGGGACATCACGCCTTGAACCAATCAAGACTGGTGAGCTAACAAGTGTGAGGGACCTCCTATTGTCTTCAGTGGTTTTTTTACTTCACAGTTTCCAGAAGGAATGATTGCTACAAAAAAACCCAGCACAGCACTTAAGGAAGTGCCTGTAGAGAGCAGAAATCAAACTGGTCACCCGATGAGCCATAAGCTTTCACAGGCTTCTGATGTTTTCCCAGGAAAAACAAAGGACATTTTTAGAAATGTGATAATAGGTATGATTCTTCTGAGGTGATGATGCAGGGGCATTCAATGTAGACGGTCCAGGAAACAAGAGAAGAAACATCAACTTCACCTTTAAAAGCCAAAGAAACATTTTGATAATCTAATCTAATAATCTAAGTGTGCTATTGCACACTTCTCATATTGTTCTGAGCTTACCCTGCTCTGTAAACTTCAGCTATTCAGAAGTATCCCCAAAGTTGCACTTGTGTATTTGGATGATTTTAGGTCTAAACCAAAACACATACCAAACAAGGTCTTCGAAATTGAGTACGGTTGTTAATAGATACCTTTGAGCACAGGATACGGTGTCTACCCAACTAGTAATTAACTGGTTAATTTAAACCCATTTGTTGCGTACTTTCATCTGGTACATTTTCAAGCAGTGTATAGTGATGTTACCAGTGTATAACATTAGGTGCCGTGCTGAAGCATGTTGTAGGTGTTCAATAATATCTTCAAAGCAGGTTAAGTCTTCAGCTCTTTCCAAAGTTTTGAAAAGATATATGTAAGTTTGGCAGTGTAAGGAAACTTGAGACTGTCATTGACACTTTCGGCAAACAGTAATCTTTTTTGTAAGTTACTTTATCAAAAGCCTAGTTAATACAGCCATGGGCAAGCAGATTAGCCTCCCCTAGGGGTTGCTCGCAGCTGTTGGGTCACTTTCTCCTTAAAGTTGTCTTAGTAGTGTTCAGGATACTAGAAGGTGGACTGCTTAATGCCCATTTCAGGGGGCATCTGCTCTGAGCAAAGGATAGGATTCCATCCTGCTGCTTTTATAGGCACAGATCTCTGTTTTCTTGTTTATTTAAGTTTTGATGTAATGGAAGTTACATCATCTTAGGGGATCAACAGTTACTTAGTAGGCAAATCTGAAACTTCAGTTGAATGTCTTGAAAACATACAAGGACAGGGACAGGACTATGCTGCAGTTGGTGTGTTTAACAGTCGTGCCCGTATTTTCACATGGTCAGTAACCTGCAGGTGTTTGAGGGGCCTTTTTGATTTCCAGCATGATCTCAGAAGGTATAGCTGTATAGTAAGCCTAAAGAATGGAAGTGATACAAAAATTGCTACTTTCATAAATATTACAGGTCAGATCACTGCATACAAAAAGTGGAAGATTCTGGTGTGAGTACATGAAGTACAAGGTTTTGGGCAAAACAGAGTAAGAGCGATGCATTGAGCACATACACATATAAACATGTGACATTCAGTGTGCATATGCTGAATGTACACAAGCATACTCAATGTACATATACCTTGAGTGTAGATAATGTAATAGATAATGTAAATCATTGTATGATTTAGCATCGTTAAGTTTTGACATTGCTGGATTAGCTGTAGGTTTTGCTAAAGATGTTCAAGACTATAACAACTTCTGTATGCCCTACAGTTGTTGGATATTGAATCACTTCCAGGAAGAGCTCAAAAGAGGAAAAATGGATGGAACTCTGGAAGGGGACACCGTAGATTTGACTTTGTACTTGACCTGGCTACTGGTTGACCTTGGGCATTTGGCTTTCTCTCTCTCTCTGTCTCTCTCTTTTCTACCTGTTAAACGCAGATGATTACTAACTGAGACCCCCTCATAACAAAACAGTTTGAAATCTCCCGATAGGAGTAACAGCTAATTCTTACCTAGTTTATTATTTAGTAAAACATCAGTACAGGGTGCTGGTACCAATGAGACACAATTTTAGCTACTCCCAGATCAAAACACACCCTTAACCACTACTTTGCTTCCCCTCCAGCCCCCAAAGCTATTTCTTTTTTGGTATCTCACATTTTTAAGTCTCAAGACCCTTTAGACTGATCGAGTACTTCCACTTCATTGAGCAAACGATGCAGGATAGTTTCTCTTGGGAAGAGAGAGATGATTGTCTCTCCTCCCTTTTATATTCCCTTGTTCTTAAATGCCAGAGATCATGATCCCAGAAGTGTAGATGATCATCAGTGTTTTTGTGGGCAGTGCTCTTTAACTAGCCATTTGGAGTTTGAAGAAGCTCCGTATTGAAGAACAGCTACAGGACGCTACACAACACAGACAGGAGAAACAGAGAAGATAGCAGTCCTTCCTGGAGCACTGCAGTGCCATGGAGTACAAACCGGCACTCCCAGCTGATAAACTGCTGCCTTTCTCCTTGCACTCCCAGGAGGGGTTTTTGGAAATGCCAGGAAAGAACCATGACCTCACAGTTTCTTACCTCCTGTCCCAGGGGAACCTTCACTGGAGGCCATTGCCAGTGGCATTTCTGAGACAGTAGTTACTGTCAACACTACTGCCCTCTTAATTTGTAGGTACAAACGTGCTTCAGTCATTTCAGAAGCTTTTGTTGTCGAGGAAACCCTAACAACCCTGGCTTACCTAATTTTTTGTGCTTCCTTTTGTTTTGCTGTGATAGCCCTGAGTAGTCCGTATGGAAAGCAGGCGCAAGAACCATGGATTTCCTGCAAGAATAACTCCAGAAATTTGTTGGTAGTAGCAACAGCAGTATGTGTGTGAATGTGTTATATGATATGAGAGGAGAATCCCAATTAAAGTCTTGTTGCTAAACAAGTGACAAAGACCTTACAAACAGTATGAGAGTCCACGCCAACTATGGTAATAATAATAGTAGTAGTAGTAATAGTAATTATAATAATAATACTAAAATCAGATCTGGTCTGTGAGGTTTTTTCATATGGAAAAGTATGCACATAGGAAGATTTTTTTACCAATCGTCATTCTTCTAACTTTAATTTATTTTGTGTTTTGTTTTCTTTTTTCCCAGCATTTACGAAATGCTGTCAAGAAACTGGTTTTCTTATGGTGGTGAAGTGTCGGCAAGAGAACGCAGCACTGAAAGATTGTCTAGTTGGCCAGTAAGTCCCTCGTGAGATTTTGTTGGTATTTATTTGTATGGCCTTTGCTAATCTAGAAATGAGTAGAAATCTTAAATCTTCTCAAATGGTTTTGCAAGGTTAGTGACTTTGATCTAGTTTCTGAAAATGGTTTTAGAAAACAAACATGCTGGTCAGGGCCCTGTCTGACAAGATTTAATGCTGAATTACGGATGTGGGGAATGGGGGTGAGCAGCAGAAGCACCTTCATACTCCGTTAGTGAGACAGGATAAGTTTGTTTTGATTTTGCTTCTTGAACTGTTTTTTAAGATGTAGTCTTTGTCCTGAAAGTGTCCCGCTGTCGTGAACAGCAATAGCAGCAGCAATGGGAAGTTGTTAGATACTAAAGAGTTAACCTGATGCCATCAGGGATTGAAATGTCTCTTAATTTATCCCCAGGGCCATCAGGCTGAAGTGTTAGATCTTGAATTTCCCATGGTGAGGGTTGGGGATTTTTTGAGTTTGACTGGGGGGAGAAGGGGGTTGGTTTGGTTTTGGGTGGAATGTGTCCCCTGCCCTGTTAAACCAGCAATTAAGATTAAATGCCTTTAAACTAGTGACAGTTATTCTTCGGTGTTGGGGAGTTGATGAAAAAACACGTGCAGTCAGGCAAGAGCTCAAGCCTAACTGCGGTGAGAACTTGCTGGGGTTATTCAGTTTTATTCATCTCTACCTCCATGCATTAAATTTTGCCTTTCTTAAAAAAAAGCGCATACCTAAACCAAACACACACATCTGAAAAAAAATGTTTAGTGCTTGAATAATTATGGTTAAAATCAAAATTATGAGAAAAATCAATTGAATTTAATGAAGGACCTGTATGTTTACTGTTCAAGACGTACACTTGAACCCGCTCCCAGTAGTTGCTTGAGTGCAGAAATGTAAGCGTAGCCCAGCGGCTTCCCCTGTGCTGGGGATGCTGACTGCGAATAATAACAAATTATCGTGCTGAACTGAAATACCAAATGTCTTCCCTTTTTTCTACCTTTCTTCTTCGTGGCTTCACTTGTAGGCTTGAAAAGGACTATGCCTCAAGAGAGAGCAGTATCATGAGAGAATGCAGACCAACTCAGTATTTAGAGTTTAGGAAGATACCTTTTTTTATAAAGTACATAAGCAGTTAAAGTTATTTTGTTATTGAAGGCAGGCAAATTTTCTTTGGGTGTGAAAGGAAGATCAGTTATGAGTGTTATTCGTGCAATATCTGTTCCATATGCCAAGATGAAAAACAGTATTCTGTATTTGTCTGTCTTGTAGCTATTATGATCCATTATTCTACGAGGAATGCAAAACAGAGTATCTGAAGCAAAGAGAAGAATACAGAGCAACTGGAATTAAGAAGAAAAGACAGAAGCTTTCTTCAAATGTGTAGTTATAATGAACTTTTCAAATTTTATATCCAGCTTTGATTTGACTTGATTTAAACAGACTTATATTCTCTGTACCTCTCTGTGTGGAATTTAACTCAAATATACAAAATGAGATGAATGGAGAATAAAATAATCTCTGACCTTAAAAGTCAATTTTTAAATTTTCTGTAATTAAAGATACAAAGCATACCGTCACAGTTTGCAAGAGAAGTTGCAAAGGTATGTCTCTGTCTGGACTTGAGATTTTGAAACCAGTTTACAAATGGCCTTTTAGAATTTAAAGGTTGCGTCTAGTGGCAGGCTACATAACAACTTAAGGGGTGAATAATTTAGGTTGTACTGAGCACAAATTGGGTACACGTTAAAATTGGTCTGTTGGTCATCTGAAGCTGAGGCTGCACAGAGATGCTCTTGACGCTCTTACTAGAAGAGAAGGGTGGCACATGCAGAAGAGAAGAGCTTCCTGGACCAATTTGATTTATCTTTTTTGTTAAAAAGTTGAGTCGTGTGAGAGCCTGAGAACACTTTTCACCTACGCTGTGCCTCATATTTAAGTCTATGCTGCCAGAAGGGATGGATGCCCCGTGCCCGTGTGCGGCCCAGGCTGACTGTTGCAACTCTAGAGGAAAAAGTCATCCGATTGAGACCTTCCCTGAGAATGGGAGAAGGCAAAATCATTGAGAGCAGCACCCTCCCCTGCTTTCCTCTTTCAGAATGGAGATGATTGTGTAAGCTTCCACGCTTCAGGAGTGAGCAAGTGACCACACTTGCAAAATTATTATGGGTAGAGGGGAGTAAACAACTAAACTAGGTATGTAAGATGCGTGTCACTTCTTGCAGAGACCAAGTGTAAGCAAGTCCCTCAGTAAAAAGGGGCATACAAAGGGTCTTCTCTATCCTGAACTGCTTAATTGTAGAACTCTCAAATGCATAAACGGCTTCCCTAGAGATAGTGAGTAAAACCTTTATTACTCTTTTGGGGTGTATTTTGAAGCATTTTGAAATATCTTCACAAGTAAGGCAAGGCTGTGCTTAGAAAACTTGCTCAGGTGGCAACTTGAATGCCTTGATTTTACAAATAAAGATTTTTGCCTGAGTAAGTAGTAGGATTTGTTACTCTTCCATCAGAACATGCAAAATCTGACTTGTTTGGTTTAGTACTGTTTCACTACAAAACCAGTACTGCTCTGAAGCTGGTCAAGTAGGAAAGTCAAGTCAGACTTTGAGGCACATGTATGTGAAGTACTTAAGTTGACATGGCAGGTTAGTCCTTGCTCTTTATTCTGTGCCTTTTACTGGAATAATCAATAATAATGTTGCTTCTGCTGTTACACGGCAGCTTGGCTGGAGGATTAGGGAACGCTTGTGAATGAAAAACTGAGAAGACGTGTAGCATTCTGCCTTGTAAACTTGCAAACTTAAGTGGCACTTGGCTCTGAAACGGACCACCTTGAAATAGCTTCTGGGGCATAAAGTTTCCTACGCCTGTACTTGCTCTTGGCTCCTCAGTTCAAGCATTTTGGAAAACAAAAATACTCCAAATCCGTTAGTGGAAAATCAGTTGTTTCCCTGTATGTATTTAAAAAAGAGGAAACTTAAGGTAGATGGTGAAATGTATTTTAAGGACAGCGACTGTTCTGTTATCCCAGCTCTGATGATCTGCTGCATTTCCAGCCTCTGCATTGTGAGCCTGGGTGGTTGTAACTTTTGCCAAAACCACTTCCAAAGAGGATGGGGGCTGGGGTGAGCTGCTCTCAAAGGCAGGCGCCGTGTGCTGCCAGGGGCGCGTGCCTGCACCGAGGGCTCGCCTGGGTCTGCTCGGGTTGACACCACACTACTGAAAACAGCACCAGCAGGGGCTTTCTCCTTTTCTGGCTTAGCAGAAAGCACATTCAGCAGGTGAGGGGGAACCCCTGTGCACTGACAGTACTGCCGGGAAGGAATTCATGCCTGTAGGGGAATAAAGCCCGGTTGAACCTGCAGGTGTTACTCCCCCACCATTCTCTATAAGCTGCATGTGAAGGACTGTAACAGCTCACTTCTGCACCGGTGACCAGGCTCTGCTGTCAAGCCTGACCTTGGCTGTACTGAGTTACTCTGTCAGCCGTTCATTTCTCTTTACCTGCACTGTTGTGTGTGCAGGGAGGAACTGGGTTCTCGCACCTCCTCCTTTGTTTACCGTGGCACTTAGTGCTGGGCTTTGCCCTTGGCTCTGGCATCAGCTTCCTCCAATACACCCAATGGCCTTTAGGCGATGGGTCTAGTTTTGAATTCTTGATTTCACACCTTTCACTTACTGTCTTGTGCAGTGTCCTGTATTTTAATTGCATTTACATATTCTATTTAAAGTTTAAATGAAAGAATGAATACTATGAAGTGACATGTAAGTAAATTGCTTCAGTTTTGTTTCTGTCTCAGCTGCAACCTCTCCTTCCTACTCGGGTTACCAGGAAGCAGCCCCAGATCTAATCAATGTAAGAGCACATCAATAGTACTGACAAAGCCTTCAGCAGAGAAGCAGAAGCTTTTTTGCTACATGTTGAATATTTTTAAAAAAAAGCACTTCTATTTTGTCAGAAGTTACTCATGAATGATGAGGGGGTACAGCTCTGGAAGCCTGGCTGTCGTCCCCCCTCAGCCCCTCCGCCTCCCAGCCAAACGGCCCACGGAGCTGCCTGGGCTTACTGGCAGGAGCCAGCTGTAGGTGGTTAGGAAGGCAGTTAACATTGCTGCAGACACGCAGTACCTCTCCTAGCCCTCTCCATCTAAACCAGGGATGGCAATGCTAATTAGTGGTCCCTGGCTGTTTCTTCATATGTTATTTTATAATTCTGAAATCGATTCTGCAGGATTCTTACATGTTGTTGTTCAGCACAGGAGGAGACAAGTGGTGGAATTAGCCTAGGTGTGTCTGCGGCATTTTCAAGTTAGCTGTTAAGGTAAGAAGAATACTTAAGCGCAGAGGCAGCCACTAGCTCAAGTAGGTCAGCTGAAGTCTGAGGCGTGGCAATGCCGCCCGCCCAGCAGAGCCAGTACTTGCATAAGTGCCTGATGTTTTCTAACACGTGACCTTCTTAAAAATTAAGGAGGCATTACGCAGCGTTTGCAGTTCCAAAGACTGCCTGTTACAACTAGGAGTTCTCTCAAAGTTGCGTGGCTCTCCCTGTAGCCTGCAGCCGTACAACTTCCCTGGGCGTGCCTCCTTTGGGAACCATTTGCTCGGCCAGTTTAAAACCATCCACTGTGTGGCACTATTGATTGACAGTGATGGAAGAAGGTCTTAAAGCTCGAAGGCCGATTTGTCACCTAGCACCCTCACACGGTGCAGCAAGGCGTCTGTCAGTTTCTGCAGCAAAGGGGCTCTTCTTCTCTTCATAGTGCTTGGGAGAACTCGACAAGCGCCCAGGACATGCACGCTTTTCAGTACAGGCTGCGCTCTTGCCGTGTATTAAAGCTCTCTTCAAACTCCTGAGAGAAGCCCCCTACAAATGTGAAATCCGAAAGGAAGGAGGAAAAGGGTGACATATACTTACTTAAAAAGTTTGCCTTCATAGAGTAAAATGAAAATGGAGGAAAGAGGAGTGGCATTCTGTAATGCCCAGGGTTTTCAGATAGGAGTGGAACTACCTGCCATCGCAGTCTCCGAGTCCTCCTCACCCAGCAATTAATCTGTAAGCCAGAAACCCGGTCTGCTTCATATTTAGTACGGCCATACTCCTCCTCAAGCAATGGCTTGTCTGCTGGTCTAAAAACAGTCAAATACAGTTGAAATATTAAGTGTTCCATCTACTTAAAGATAATTCAGTAACAATAAGCACCTGGTTATTTCTTTCATGCTGCTCCTGTAGATCAAACATCCATGTTCAAACACCATCATCTTACCACTTAATTACCATATCTTGAGTTGCCTTGATGTTTGAACCACGCTGTCTCTCCCATCTTGTAACGCTGGACACCGGCCTCCCTTCACAGCACAACACATTTACTACGGAGAACAGATTTTATTTATTTTTAAATGGTTAACTGCTGTCAGACTCAGGAATTGGCAACTCCGTTAAAATTAGGGTTTGCCTTTAGTGCTGGTAACAAAAAAAGAAATACTTTTGTCCACTGTCCTACGTTCCTACAGTTGCAAGTATCACACCCCGGCTCTGTGCCCAGAAAGGGGCAAAAGCCTGACCCTTAAAAACAAAGCAACACAACAACGCCCCCCCCCACCACCCAAACCCACACGCCTTTTTGTATTCGAGCTACACAGAGCACCAGGGAAACACCTCACCGCTCTGCGACCGACCGCTGTTCTTCACAGGGCCTGTCTGAAGACCAGAAGACGACGCAGGTGAATCAGTCGGGTTCCAGCGCTTTTCACTCCTCCTTTACCAGGCAACAGCAGCATCATTAAGAATAAAGGTGCCCAAGCGTAGGGATCTTACAAGTCTACTGCAGGTAGTTTTTGAAATAAATCTGCTTTACGTCTCCAGTATAGGTCATATTATACTTACGTGGGCCTGCGTTAAATTATTTGGAATGGGCGTTGTCTTACTGTAGCTCTGCCACATGCGCTCACGTCTTTTTCCAGCTGTAAATTAGCTAAGCTGAGAGTTTGCTTTCCTCACTATGGCTAGTTCACACAGGAGGAAAACATTAATCCGTTGTAAACCCACAAACCTGGCAGGAAGACTAAAAATGATCAGATTTTTTAAATATTTAAAATGAACCAAACAGTGGAAGCTTACATAGGAGTTGTTAGAATTTAGTCTAACTCTCCAAATATCCAAATATGTATCCATCCCCTTGCCATATGCTCGCTTAAACGTGCAAAGGAATGACCTCCTCCTGCCCCAAAGGCTGTCTTCCATTTCTGTTAAATGGAATTAGGGCTTTCTTAAACTAAAAATTGCCAAGTCTGTGGGCTGGGTGAAGATTTAAAATGTTCAAAGTTCACATTCAAGTAAATTTTTTGGGGGTGTCATTTAACATACGTACTGGAGGGTTTTGGTCCTTACTTCGGGCAGTTTTACGGTTTTATACAACAAATGCCTGCGTGCCCGTAAGACACCAGAACATCTTTACTGCAGCTCCTTCTGCATGTAATTTGCTCTGACTGTTGTTGAAAAGCTTTCACTTCTGAAAATGGAAAAAGCACTGTAAGGCACCAGTGGCAAGGATTTAAATGACTTTTCCATCCCAAGTCAGAATTTGATTGTGTGCTTCAGACCAGCAGATGCCTCCCAAGCCGGCTGCCTCCCCCGTGACTTCAAATCTGGGGCCTTCCTTTTGCTACGGTTTGGCCAGAGCAATGAGGGAGTGCACTGGACATGCTGCCCACAGCAAGCTCTCTGTCATCCCGCCCTCCTCTCCCCCGCACCCGCGGTTCTTCTGAAGTCCCTCCCAGGAAACCACCGCTCCCCTCTCCAGCGGGGGAAGCCGCACAGATGAGTCCAAGGCAAAGCCTGGATGTTCTCAGGCACCGGCTAGAGAAGCTTAATCTTAAGTTTCCCTGTCACACAGGACAGGCTGACCAGGAACCTTCTGACACCAGTAGTCAAACCACAGGAACACATCGTAGCTTCAGGTAACTACGTCCTTCAGGTTTCAACACCGAAGAGAAGACATCGAGGCAGCCTACAGAGGAGGTTTGGGTTTCTTCCTGAATGGAGGGGGAACAACCCTCAAATGAAACGTTTGTATTTGGAATGACCTTTGGACACAATCGAGAAATTAAAACCAAGTAAAAAATTTTGAGCCAAATACCGAAAGAAGATTTGTAAGTGAAACCCATTTCAAACAAAAATAAATTTATTTAAAATCTTACACAGTAGAATTCCTTCATTGCACAAATCAAAGTATTAATCATGTTAATGTCCATTGGATAATACATTACTTAATAAAAAAACCAACTTGGTAATGTTGAGGTGGGGAACCCCCAAAAGTAAGCTACATTAGAACTCGATACCACATAGCTTCTGCAGCCACATGAGAAATGTTTCCTGCTGCTTTGTTATTACACAGGTAGTTGGTTCTATCAGCTAAAGCCTAGTGACTTGGATTTGTTTTATGCATATCGGGTTTTGTTCTATTACTTTCCAAGAGATTGTACTCCCCTGAGTCAGCTGTGTTCATTGGTCAGAATAAATTCCAGCATCTGACACCATTTCCATTAATCACACAGACAAGCCAGGATACGTGAGCAAGATAATAGAAAGATAAAAACAATATCTGGTGAATGGGAAACATTATTTATGTATGCGGTTCACTAATACAGTAGAAGGTATCGGGAAGGCATTTTTTCAACTTTGATAGACAAACTGAAAGAGGAGAAGATGGGTGTCACATGAAGGACTCGCTCCGCAGGGAAGAAAGCGTCTGGAACCACACAGGTCATGTAGCACCTTGGTAACACTTTTCCAGCCCATCGTTACTACAGCTGTGCTACAGTCATAGCTTCCTCATGTATTTGCGAGCAATTTAGAAGATAATTCGCTACTAAAAAGCTGAGAAATTAATTTTTATTACACTGATATTAAACTGGACCTGTGAAGTCGAATACTTCACCCACCCACCCATCTGTAAATAACGTATTTAGTATTAGTGTCTTCCCACCCGGTACAAGTTAGGTAGCGTGGTTCTAAAATACAAAGTGTATTTCTTCAACATATTGAGCAGTCAAAGGCATTTCACTTAACCCCGCTGCATTAAGCCAGATATGAAGCAGAGCAGTTAAAAAAAAAGGCATAAATTGTATTTGTCTAAAAACAGTTCTTGGCCTTAAGAGAAAAAAAGATAGTACTCAGACACCCATAATCTATAAAGCAGGCAGCTGCAATTCAAATAACTCTGGTTCTTAGTGGCATACGAAAGATACCACAAAAATACTTTTGACGTAGATCCACAATGCTACAACACCTAGTCTGATTAAATTAAGGCTTTGTTTCTTTATTAAAAGAAAAGTCAGAAGCCTTCACGACCACACGAATACGAAGTCAAGGTTCTGGTGCTGTGCAAAGGAGGCACAAGGAGGATAACTGCGCTGTGGACAGGATGACTCTCTGGCCGGCACGGCTGTGCGCGGAATTAAGTCCGTTTCCTACAGCATGAACTGAGGGAAACAAGCTGAACATCCCGGACTCACAGCCTTCAGCAGCATTACTCACGATCCTTTGTAACTCACACTAAGGCCCAAAATGGTGCAATCTAAACAGGATAGCCTAGGAGGGTTTTCTCTTGCCGCTATCTAACAAACCAAGATTTTGACAATAAAAAAAAACACCACCAAAAAGAAAAAACCAAAACAAAAAAAACCACCACCAAACCTCACCTTTCTTGGTTAAAAATTACATAAAAAAAGCATTTCTAAAGCAGAGAAATCAGAAAGTTAACGGAAAGGAAGAAGGGAGAGATAATCCAATTCTTCGCGGTATGTCTTACTCTAGAAAAAAACCACCCTGTCAAAAACATAAGCTCTGAGCCGGTACAAGTTTTAACACAGGATACCAAGTATTTTCTTGATAACATACAAACAGCAAACAAATACAGAACTGGATTACTTTGTTTTATTCCAGTAACTCACATTTCAGTGTAGTCTTTTGCAAACGTGTGCCATTTGCGGTACAAGACTCTCTAGGCCTCCTCCTAGATTTCTTTATATTTACATTATACCAGCACAGCTTTAACTTCCAGGAACTCACTCCTGATTTACAGCAGAGGAAGACTAGGCTTTCTGTTTTGAAACTAGAATTAAAGAACATTTCGGGCAATTTGTTTTCCCTCTTTAAAAGTCCCAGCGTTAAGGTGCCTATTCAGAGCCATTCTAAAAAAGCCTCAGTTCATTCGAAAAATGGTTTAGCTCTTGGGCAGACAGTTCTGATTACACTGATCCAGGTAATCTGCTGGAGAGTTTAACAAGGTGGTTTTATTTTTCGTTTCCCAAAACACATTCTCATTAGGCTTTGGAGGACTTGGGAATACCCAGGAATTATCTTCCAGAGAGCTCTTTCCGTAAGAATGGTGTTCCTGAAACGTTTTGCCATCAACTGGAATGGGTCTCTCCTCTGTCCATGCTTGTGGAGTCACCCTTTCGGATGGGCTTTTTACATCTCTCGGCAGAGGGGGAGACACAGCGTTGCAGAGTATTTTATCATTTTGTGAGAGTTTTTTATAGACTACCCGAGGCGTCAAATTCACCTTTGAAACGTTCAAGTCAACATGTACTGGTGCAGCGGAAGCAGCTGAAGAAAGAAGATAAAGAGTTTGAAATGACATTATCTCATGCATTTTTCATATACTCCAAAGGCACCACCTATAGCAGGTACATTAAACCCAGAGTTTGAAACTACCCATTTTTCAGACCGTATTTTACTTCAGTACCTACTTAGAAGTTACGAACTGAACATACTAACCTCCTCAGTCTGATTTTGCAAGGTGAACCAGAAATCCTGAAATCGCAATGTCTAAAATACACCCAACACCAAGGAAACCTCCCACTTCCCACATGAACACAAATAAACCGATGAGCACTTGAAGATTTTCAGAACACTGCTTAACACTAGCATGCTTTTTCCTACTCTACCGATTCTTTTAACAAGTTGTGTTCTCAGGCTGCCAAGAACCTGAATTCTCACTGTCCATGAAGCAGTAAGAGGAAGCACATGGTGTTCACAGGTTCTCTGTGCTCCACTATTGTCTGGCTTCTGAAAGTAAAGCGACAGACTGCAGCGTTCAGCCATCTGAAATTCCAGGGGAGTTTTAAACCACGCTAGGAAGGGAAGGATTTTGAAACAGAACAGCATCTACCCAAAACGAGAGCGCTGCACCTTCAACGCACATCTGAACAGATGGCCAATGATTGACAGAAACACGGCATGATCCCTGCAGTTAAGGAAACTGACGTCTTGCAGGTAGTTTCCTAGAATAGCTGCGAATCTGGAGAACGGACTGTGATTCGTAACTTTACTTCTTAAGTGACAGAAAGAGGAGCCAGTGTCCTGGTCAAAGAATACAGCTTCCATTTGTCACTACCAATTAAAAGGCGGTACCCAATTTGCAAACGTCAGCACCCTCCAACAGCGCAGGCGTCCTATCCGAAAGGCAGGCTAAGGAACTGCATTTGGCTGCTCTGTGCTGACAGGTATAACGTGCAATTTGAGGTCTACACACCTTTAGAAGCTCAAGAAAAATGGAATACACTGAAAATGGGAAAAAACAAACACACCACAAAAACCCCGTAAGTGGGCACACATTTGTGTTAACTGGTATTGTTAACATCACATACAGAGCAATGAATACGTCGCGTTCTGCAGACTTTACGCGCCTCTTCTAGCAGCAGCTAGTTTGTATACGGTAAAATAGCTAGTACTGCAGGTATAGGAAGAAGTTTTAAGTCAATTCTACCCATATTTTGCATAAGTGAAGATTTTTCTAGAAATACAAGCACATTGCATTCGTAACTGTGGCTGACAAGCAAGGTAAACAAGAAAAAAACACCAAAGAAAAAATAGTTTTAATTTCTGCTGAACCTGTCCACTCTTACATACTTCTGAAAAAATACTGAAAAAAGCCTTATATTACCAAAGCAAAAATCCATTGTTTCCCAATTAATCAATAATGCCTTTTATAGCTGTGGATGTACAACTGCATTAGCAACTCCAGAAAAATCAGACTGTTCACCAAGTAGAAAGGAAAAATCAGTACTTGTGTAGCGGCAAGACAGGTAACTCCAAATTAAAAATAAGGACAGAAAGATACTACCTGATCACATCAAACCTCAACAAACTTAAGGATTAAAACCTCCCTCAGTTCCCAGTTTCTCTGCTGAGGTTATTTGATAAACATGTCTTAGAATTGTTACCAGGGGAGTCTGTGTTCCTACAATATGACCAAGTCAACAAAACCTGGGGATAGTATTATCAGCCAAGTACCAGAGAGCCATCATTAATCACTGCTGGCCACAGACAACGGCAGTGACTGACCTGGAGGTGAATCCTACCGTTATCTCACTGAGCCAATCAAAGCTGTCTAGAAACAAAATGTCTTGATCTTGTAATGGATAGGGACATCAGAGGCTGTCACCAATATATTGTAACCAACTTCACCGTCTTTCACTGGCATCTTCTGTTATTCTGAACACAGTAAATACTACAACTGAAGTGAGCAGAAAACAAAGGAAATGAACACCGTGACAAACAGTCAGTCTGACAGCCTGGCCCCACCAGAGTAAGAACGCTCTCTCGTAAAGGATTTGGCTTGAGAGAAACATTCACATGAAACAGAACCACCACCTGATGAACTGCTCCCAGAAATGACGCATACTTTATGTGGACATTATTCTCCCCTTAATAATTATTGGCTACATAGCAGCAGAAATAAGGCAGTTTTGCAGCCTCAGTAGTGGACATTCAGAAAATGTCATCTTGCCTAGCATTTTGCTAGAAAAGACAACTATTCTGAATGCCAGCAAAAGGAAATATGCAACCATAAGGGAACGTCAGTCTATTCAAGTCCGATTTTAAAATGTTGCCTTTATATATTCTATACTGGGAAAATAAGGCTGCGTTTGCAAAAAGATTTTTTTCCCCTAATATGAAGTAGTTGTGGTAAAAGGTCAAATACAAGTAAACTTAACACCTCAGCCTTGTGCACATAAGCAACACTTGACTGAGAAAAAAGCCACAAGGGGAACAGAATACAGTACTGAAGAAAAAACACATCAGCAACACCTTTATGTGTGAAGTTGACCAGTATGAGACAGAAGCAAAAGCAGAAAATGGGTAGGCTGGAACCATAATACAGTCTAGCTTATCAACTTCAATTGATGAGATTCTGATAAGATATGATAGCTAGTTTCTTTTTAAAATGGTACAGCTTGAATCAACCGTTTGTGTTTGTGAGGTCTGTTATTGCAAACACTGACTTGCCTTTCTTGGTCGCTGTTGGGTTTGTTTGCAGTTTTCGTAGAACCTCAGCTTGCATGTCAGTCACTAGACGTACATTACACATTTCTCTCTTCAGTTCCCAATACGCTTGTTGCACACTTTCAAAACAAAAATTTTTTAGAAGTAATTGCCACCTCTAAAGCACCCTCACGCCTATTAACATGCTTATCAAGCATTAACTGTTAACAAATTGGTTTTGCCCAACATACACTACAAATTTTGCTAGAGTACCATAATTCAAAATGAATTGAGCAGTACTGATAATTACCTTAGACTGAGGGACCTTTCTCTATTTTATTTGACTCTTCCATATTACAATATATAACATATATATTACCACACGAGATGATACTAATAATTTCAAGTTCCCTGAATGGAAAGAAATACGAAGCATATTCTCCAATTTCATTAATTAAAACTAACCGTCTTCCCATAAAATTAGCTCTCTCAAAGGAATACTTTTAAAACAAATATATTAAATGGACGCTAGACTGCAAACAAGGTGGAGTATTAACTTTGAATGCCTTCTGATAAATGCACTTCACACGCACCTAGTAATGTTAATTGATCATAATTTTAAATAGTCAGTCAAAAATCAGTATTTGGGTCTTTACACCATTCACTTTGCTAAAATGAATTCGGACTAGATCCCCGAGATCCAAACTGAGCACTCACACAGAGACCAAACTAAAATATAAAACATGCTGCTTTGCATTTAAATAATTGGATTTATGTTAATGCACTGCCTTATCAGTGTAAAAAATAGTAACCCACGTTGTTTTCTGATAAGACAGCATAATATGGGAAACATATTTAGCAACAGCAGCACTGTCCAACATCACAGTTTCAGGTTATTAGCTGGTAAGAAAATCAAGAACAAAAAGTCAGCATCATCATATATTTCTTGGCAAAATGTCGAGCCAAGGCTCGCCGAACACCACATTTATGTTGATTAACAATGAACTTAGTGTTCAAAGACATAAGGATGCAGTTACTTCAACTTAAACATGAAATCATTGATTTGATTTTTTTTAATGCTTAACATTCTTCCAAACCACATTTATTGAGAAGGACAAGTATCATGGATGAGAGTTTTCAAAATATTTCTTTCTGCCTCACTATATTCACCTCAAAGATGTTTATTTGAAAAGAGTTCAGTACCTCAAACTATTGTTGACTAAGAACTATTAAACTATAACACAATTTTATTTTCAAACATGCATATATACAGATTTCTATCCCTCTAAAACAGCAATTCAGGATCGCTCCTGCATGAAATTTATCAGACATTAATATGTTCAAAAGCACTGTTATTCTGTTCTGCAAGTTAACCCTAAAAGAGTTCCCTTAAAACTAAGAAGTTAAGCCTTCTTTTATGCACAGTGTTATTTCCCCAGAATACAAAAATTCAGATTCAAAAACTCTGTAAAAGAACTGAGCAAGCTGATACCTAATACATTGCCTAGTAAACTATCAGCAATTCTGATAAATAAAAAGTTAAAATTTGCAGAACTGATATTTCAAGAAGTTCAGCTAAACCTGTGGCCTTTTCACCGCAGAATCCATTTGGCTCTTTGAACTTTTAAGACATGACAATTCTAAAATGAAGTTGATGTGGCAACCACACTTCATTTATTCATGGGTTTTGGTCTCAGAAGTAAGAGCAAACAGACTTTAGCTATATCAAAACAGAACTGTCCAATATTTAATACAAAAGTGGTAAACACAAGAACGGCTCAGTGTCTGCCACCAACCAGAAGGAAAGTGCTTAGATACATTTTGTAACATGCATTTAAGGCTTTCTAAAGCACCTTGCAAAGGGATAAAGGTACCAGAATTCCACTTAAATCACATATAGCTTATTTTAATTGTTTTTGTGGATACCGACCTAGAATCCCACTGCAAAGCCTAATTTTCAACATACTTGCAATTGAAGACCAAGGATTCCACCTGCTTGGAAGCTTATCCTATACTTCTAACATGCAATATAAACCTTGAATACAATAGTCCATCTAAATCTACAGTGAAGGAGATTTGCAAACCAAAAATTTTAAGTCAGATTTGCAGGCTGCTGACAAATTTTAAATAATTACTTTCCAAAGAGTTAACTAACTGCAAATGCCTCCATTTCTCATGAACAGCAGGACTACTTGCTACAAGTGTTTTACATAAGAGGTTTTTCAATTTTCCCACAGATTTTTGGATGGGCTTACATATTCAGCACATGTTACACGTTCATTATTTATGTCATATTACAAGAAACACTATACTGTGCATATGCTAATTCAGATGGCTGCCACCTGAACGTCACTTTGTGGAATAAACCTGCTCTGAAAGATCAAAAAAGATAACTGCTTTACCTTGAGGTAACACCTTTTTTCAGGCGTCTAAGACAGACTATGAAATGCCAGCAGAAACCACAAGAAAAAGTGTTAACAAGCAAGGTGAAAGGTGAAAGTGCAATTTGTTTATAGTGTGTATAATATTACCATTATTACACCAGAGAACATATGAGAATAAATATCTGTGCTGTTCTCTTTCAGTGTCTCATTTTCTATCTCTTCAACAGCCAAGTAAGCAACAAGCTATTACACTAAAAAATCTGTCGTTGTGAAGGACCACTCTACCCTCTTGTGGAAAATTGTGTAAGTACACAAACAGGTGTAACGGTATGAGAGATGCAGTTAGTATTTCATTTCTGCAAGCCAGAACATTTAGCAACTTGCAAGCATTCATGAATTGTTCTTTTGCATAAAGAATTAAAAGAATATATATAACTTTCTAAAACAGCCCACATACTCAAGACAGGATAATATAGGAGTTTAAATCATAAGCACAATTGCTATTTGAATGGCTACAAAATGAGAACAAACACTTTCTGATACGTTAGCATTTTTCTGGAAAAATGGTATTTCTTTTTGATTAGGTCCCACAATGGCTTCCCAATATTAAAAAAACTCCAACCTTTAAAATGTCTTCTAGTAGAAATATTATTGCACTGCGCTAAATAGGAATATATGTTCCAACAAGAGATCTGAAGCCATCATCTACACAAACACAGAAACCTCCCCATATGCAGAATGAAGATATTTGACAACTGGGATGAGACTTGGAAATTTATCTACCACCTTCTGAAGTCAACCAGTTATTAAAAAGCGGATTTTTAAATACAAGATAATTTAACTTTCATTTTCTGTACAACAATCTAAAGATGTAAATATTTTATCATCATCATCCTGGACTACCAGCACAACAAAATAAAAAAATACAATGATCTTGTCAAATCAATATACCTAGACTTGAAATTAGGTTATGTAATCTGAAAGAACACATTTGAACGGGCTGCAAGAATATCTATTTGTTCAAATAACTGTCCCTCAGTAAACTAAAACTAAAGCATGAATGACACTTGATTTTCATACCTCTGGATGTCTTGCCTTTGATGGAGGTCTTCATTTAATGGATTTTCATCTTGAGCCTGGTCCTGCATAACAGAGCGAGGGGAAGATAAGAGAAAGAATGAACATATGATTTCAAATCTTCCATCTGAAAACACTGCAGTGAAACTACTAGTTTGCTGATATTAAAATTCAGAAGTAATCTTCGTTTGTGTTGGTTGCAGTGGTTTTCAAAGTGGACATAAAGGCTTCTACTAGGAATTTCCACTTAAAAATGCTTATATTGCCTACTTATACAATAGCATTGCTCAACCACCACCATTCATATTCATTCTCTCTCTCAAAATGTCTGAGCTCTTGGAATTTGTGATTCTTTGAAGAGCAAAAACTGAGAAAGGCTTTTGACTTCCATTAAAAAAAACAAACCACACAACAGAAACTACTCAGTCTTCTCTTGTTCTTTCCCTGCCCCAGTATATAAAGACCTTTAATTTAAAAAAAAGCTGTTTCAGTATAGATTTACTTCCACTAATTATTTTTATGTTAGAACATAATTTATCCCTTGAGTCTGAAAGACTGCTTTAAATCGTGCATACAAAGAGCCTCACTGAAGTTAGCAGGACTGTTTAACAAATCAAACATTGGGCTCACTTCGTTAGTCATGTTGCTATTAGACCCTAACCCGCGATGAGTTCCCAGTCATATCCCTTCTCTTTGTCCCTTCCTACTACTGTTCCCTCTAGCCAAAGCTGTTACAAATTTAATACCTGTTACGTGACTTCACGATGGCCTATATACACTTCATGCAACCTGCCAATATAATGTACACACTGCATCAACTACAAGAATATTTAAATAGAGAAAAATAGAAAGTATACTTGCCTAAGGTAGAAAACATCTGAAAATGCTAACTAATGTAATTCAAAACAGTAATAACAAAAATGCCAGCTGGGTTTGAAACAATGCTGATTTGTCATTGCCCACTGATCACATTTCCCTGTATTTCACCTGATAATTTTCTCCCTCCTGAAGACTTTCCCACCACCACCCATTAGAGATTCAATTTCATAGTTAAAAAAACCAAAACAAACCACACAGTTGTGCTATATTACCCCACATTCAAAAACCTTGTACCTTTTTACTCCCTACATTAAGCAGTTACCAGGATCAAGAAGAAACGATACTAACAAAAAAAAGCAAAACACTGTTCCTTATATTTGTTCTTTGCAACAAAAGCTGCTGACATAAGCATTATTTAAACAGTGTCATGTTTAGCATTCCTTATAACTGCTATTTCAGTTCATTCTTTCTAGCAACATTCATTCTCACAATGCAATCTTCAATTATTTATATAGCTGTTACTCTATTCCATAGAGCTACCTGAAGACATTAGAACTGCATAAAAGTTACAGTATGCTTTCAGAATAGACAAATTATTGAAAACACCTAAGAGAATTCCAGATCAAGTGAAAACAACCACCAACAGTAACGGAAGTTAACAGAACACCTCACATGCCTCCCAGTTAATGTGCTTTATCCCCACCTAGTGGAAGAAACACAGACTAAGCCTGAGACAAGATCATCGATGTAAGCTAGGAGTGTGCCATGACAGCAGCAGTTCTGCAGAGACACCTTCAGTGCTGAGAACCCAACACCCCAACTATATATGCTTTGAGGGCAGCAGGGGAGAAGAACTTCACTTCAGGCTAGCTCTAGTTTGGTCCCTGAATGCCCAGGAGAGGTTGAGTCTTTCATACTCTGAATAAATCGGCTCACTCAAATATTATGACACTCAAGATTATGTAATCATAATTATTAATGACCATAAGGAACCTAAATCATCTGCCTCTTCAAACAATTACATTTACATCTTTTAAATTTATTGTGTAACTTCAATGTGACTGCAGAGTCCTAGAGACTGCCACTGTACCTTTTACCACATAAAGCAGTAAGCATGCACCCATCATAATTTTTTTTTTTAACTTAATGCACTTTATTACTGTTAAGGTTTCTTAACTTCCTTTTTGAGATCCTAAGCCAATCTACATTATAAAATGAGTCCCTCACAACACACACTTGCCCCAGAAATGGCAGGGAAGGGCACTAAAAGAAGGATAGCAAGATTCTGGAAACCTCATTACAAAAATCCAATTTCCTGACAAGCATTGTGCAACTATCCTGTGTGCTAGAGCTCCTTAAACAAAGTTCATGGTTGTCGTGGTTTAGCCCCGGCCAGCAACCAAGCACCACACAGCCACTCGCTCACTCCCCACACCCCTGTGGGATGGGGGAGAGAATCAGAAGAGGAAAGAACAAGGGAGAGGAACAAAACCCAGAAAATCAGAAGTGGTGCAACAGCTCACCACCCACTGACCGATGCTGTCGGTTCCGAGCTGCAATTGCTGCCTGCCCCGGCCAACCTCCCCTGTTGGGAGTGAGCTCAGCAGTGGTGAGCTTGCAGGGCCCTGTTCCCCCCATGCCAGAAGGATGGTCTGCAATTCAAGGTAGCTCAGCAGGGAGGAGCCTGGGGGTGATCATTGCCTACCCCTGTTACTGGGGGGGGTGGCTAGCCTGACTCTTGCTTCTGGAGTGGGCTTACAAAATCAGCTTGGCTAAAGGAGTCTGTGCCTTCCATCCCTGCACACACACCCCCAGTTAATATACTGGGCAGGACATCATATGATATGGAATATCCCTCTGGTCAATCTGAATCAGCTCCAGTGAAGAAAATCAACTCTATCCCGGCCAAAACCATGACAATGGTGTCTTTTTGCACAAGCATTCTATTGTTTTGAAAGAAAAACAAACAAACAAAAACCCCTAAACAAACCAGGTCTTGCCCAAACTTTCTAAGTCCAGCCCAAGACAAATACCAGCATAGAAGACTTCAATCTGATCGACCACTTATAAGAAACTGTAAAGCTTTATTTTCTGTTGTTATATGGGCAGCAACTGGGAAATCTGACCTATGCAAGTGTACCATTTCCAAGAAACAAGCCAGTCTATGAGAATATTTAAGGTTAATTTTACTAGGATGTTCATCTTTCACTCAGTTATAAACTTGATATCTCTTTGTTTACCCTTTATTTTGCTTGAACAAGGGATTTAAAACAATGCTGTAACACAGACAAATCCATTAAAACAAAAATTCCTTAAAAATAAAGGTACCTTCTGCTTGCAGTTTTGCAACTCTTTTTTGAGACTGTTGCACTCTTGCTTGAGCTTTTCTAGATCCTGTTTCAGACCATGCACTTTCAGATCACTGCTCAGCTTCTCTAATTCCCAGCTGGACTGAGTACAATTCAGATTTTTCATCACTGTAAGAAAAGAAACAAGACAACCAGATTTCTGTCTCAGTTCAAGAAATGTAACTCAATATGTAAGGTTTCACTTTAACAAGCCCAAGCCCTACAAAAAATTATCCTGTACATGCTAATGAAACTGCAGTCTATGACAACAGAGAAATAGTAACACTGGTAAAATTCTTGGCAAAGTAGTAGTCCATTTTCTGAACTTAAAGTATGAAGCCCTACTTTCCAAGAATGCACTGGAAACTTTACACAAAGGAAGTAACAGCATAAGAAGGCACCGGAAATATACAACTCTGTTAGTGGAAAACACACATGATAGTTACACCAACTTGCATGCTTCTTACATGCTTTGAAAACATGATCCTTTTTCTCCCTCAGATTTACATAATTATGTAATTTACCCTGTTTTTCCCAAGTTTAACATCAAGAAGTTCCAAACAGAACTACAAAAGATACAATCAAAACAAAAGGGTAAAGTCTAGAAGTTGCTTAAGTCTTCTTATTAGACAGAAGAAATTCACATGGTGTCTATTAAGAAGTAACCTCAGACGATCCTAACATCAAATCAGTAGTAGGAGGCTAGGTAGACAGCAAGAAAAGAAAGAACATGACAGGAAGAAAACCCTCAAGTCTTCAACTGCATGGTACACTCACTTCCAGGTTTAACAGTTTGAACAAGCTTAAGCTACACTGATTTTTCTTAAACAAAGTACTCAGCGCCCACTTATGAGTAAAATTGATTACTAAATAAGGCTTGAAATCACCATGCTTTCAGAGCTCTCTTTATGAACTCTGCACTTCTTACCTCCTTAAACCATGGTCTCCTCAACAACGATACTGCTACTACATGGGATTTTTTCTTCCAGGTTTAGAAACTTGTGCAACTGAAGTAGTGCATTACGTGCTTGAGGTCCTCTTGGAAAGTAATCCAATTCAAGCACAGCAATACTTACAAGCACCCTTCAAATGACTGCATTTGTACAGAATCTCAAGTCCAGTCCATTTTCTTCTCTTTTCTTGTAACAGTACTTTATTAAAAATTTTTTTTCTTCCATCGTGTTTTGCTTTACATACCCATCATCTACATAGCACTCTCTACAATGGCAGTAACAGAACCTGCGTTTGTGCTTGTGCAATTGCCAGCATACACTGTTTCTCTTTCCTCTTTCCACCAGGCTCTCTACAAACAGCATCTTTCCACCTTTCCTCACCCTCCAGCCCTTTAAATAGCTGCTGTCAACTGCAGCTACTGCTACACAACATCCTCTTGTACCTGTCATATCCCAACAGTGAGACAAAGCAATAGACCAGATCATCTGCAGGTGGCAGAGAAAGGGGTATCGACTGGGTGGTGTTTGATACTTGAATGTTCAAGTATGCTCCTGCCACACCCTGAGGAAAAGGTGGTGCAGTCCAGAGATAAACATGACTAGAGCACTGAACCGTCAGGTTGTGCACAGTTCTCAAATTATTAAATAACCTGCAGTGGAAGAACATGACAGCCTCAGATCTTTACCACAGAGCTCCTCATCTATGATAATAGAACATGCCTGTCACCATTTACAAGAATGAACACATATACAAGCTCAAGGTACTTCACTGCAGGAGAGGAGTATACTCCTCTCTTACCCAGCCACTATATAGGGTTAAACATCTTCATGCCCCGAGATCATAATATAACCACTAAGACTAGTCAACATACATTAAGATGAAGTAAGCAAATGCATACCTTGTTGAGTTTCCACTTCAGTTCTTAGTTGTAACAGCTCCACTTCTTTAGACTGCAACTGTTCATTCAAGGTTTTCAAGGATTCCGCGCTTTCTTTCATCTATTTTCAGGGAGGAGGAAGCCATTTGTGAAGCTTTTTTCTATCATATCTGACAATTCAACTTTTTTTTTTTAAAAACAAAACAAGGAAACTATTGCTTTGATTTTTTTAGCATTAGCCTAGCCCAGTAATTACACTGAGATACTTAAAACTGATATTCCTACATGAAGTATCGTCATGTTCTTTAAAAACCTAAAGGAGTGATAAAACACACACCACAGATTTTTGGCAAATAAAATTCATTCTACAGTAAACACTTACTAACTATGCAGTACTTCTACAACATGCATTTAAGTCATTACTTTAAAAGCCATACCATTTTATCCAGTTTGCTTTTCAGATTATCTCGGTCAATGCAGGCCTCTCTGTAGGCTTGGTATGCCTTATTTACTTGTTCACGTCCAACTGAACTGCATTCCTCTTCCAGCCGGGAGCCAAGCAGCTACAAGTATAACAAACAAGAAAAATAAGAAGTTTCATGTTATATTGACAACTGCAAAATTTAGAAAGGGCAGTCGTACAGTCTGCAACATTAAAATAACAGTATTTTTTTTAGTTTAGAAAACAAATTAATTGAATACATTGATACAGACCAAAATTTTTTACAAAAGCGCAACAAAGGCTGTCTACAAATTCTGCAATCTCTAACCATGCTTAATTCTTGCTAGTTTATTGCTATGATTACTTAAAAACCATTCACAAGTCATGATTACTCACACTGACAACCCCTTAATCATATTTTTTTCCAGGCTCTGAAGATGTAAAAACTGCTTTTTGGAGAAAGAGTTTTATGCATATAAAGACACAACATAGAGAAAATTAAGAGGAAAGTTAACATTTTTTCAATGACTCATAATTTAAACAATTATTTTTTCCCAGTGTATTTCTGTGAGAAAAGCCAGAGCAGAATTATTTTACAAGTAACTATTAACTTCCAGGTCACCACTATCTCATTGCCTGCCTAGGCAAGAGACAGGCAAGGGATAATAAACACTACCAACTCGACTGTCAGAAAGAGGAGAGCCGAGTTAAAATATATTCAGTATTTTTTATAAGACAGCAAGAAGAGAAGTCTTAAATCAAATTACACCTGTACACAGAGAAAATTCTTGTTTTGACTAAGTATTGCATTATCCTTTTAATTTTGTTTATCCTGCACACTTGCTTTTAAATTGTTGAGGCATTCGAACACGTTCAGTGTACCTAATATAGGTATTTGTGGTAGATTTATATATATTTTCTTAAAAATTGAGACACACACACAAAAAGGTGACAGAATGTATCTACCTTAAATACCTCCTTTTTTAGGTGTTCACTCAAAAGAAAGTTCAGGAAAGCAAGCGATAAAAATAGGAAGCTTCTGCTCCTCGCTTTTTGTATTGACCCTGAAATCACTGTACTACTCATTTTAAGTTTTGTCTTTTACATTCCACCCTCCTCCCCAAATAAAGCCATTCAGAAAGAACATAAACCCTACCAAACTTCCTGGAAGTTTCCATACACTTTGAAATTTAAAATTCAAAAGGGGTAACACCCCATGTATTTTTTTTTTATCATTCAGGTGTACTAGCCATTAACAAAGCCTGGAAGTCAGTTCCTTTACTTAACAGTCTAGACCTTCTCAATGCCCTTCTCTCACAGAAACATTTTTATGGTATTCACATACCAAACCAGAATTTTTCTCTATGGAAAAAAAAGCATCATCTTCAAGACAACTAAGCTGAACCAGGCCAAATCAAAAGACACAAGACTACAGGAGACTGTCACAGTCATCAAGTCCTGTTCATTGTGATTTTGAGTAACCACATAAAAGATGTTACACGCAGCACGGTTCAGAGAATATTCAGTCTAGAGCTCTATTCCTATCCCCACCCCAGGACCTTACATAAAGAAAGTGCTCAAGAAGTTTTGCCTTTTGACAGAAAGTAAATTCTGTCAAACTAGTCACCAAGAATTCCCAAATAAGTGTTTCAAAATTCTATCGAGTGCAACTCAACCTCTTCATTCCAATGCCACAAGATAATACATAGTGAGTCAGTAGCACATACTTAGGACTAAGTCCTAATAAATGTCTCAGCTCTAACTCTAGGATCTCTATTTCTATCTGACATTAATAAGAAAGCAATCTATCAAAGTCAAGACCTTCTGCAGTACAAAGACACTCACTACTGAATGACGATATACATTTAGCAACAGCATTCTTTACTTAGGGAGAAAAGCCTGCATCATGGTCAATTTTTAGCTTTAATGAACTTCATTAGACTAAGCTCAGAAGAAACTGCATATAAAACAAATTCCCAGATTCCTTTACATTTTTAGAAGTACTGCATCAAAAAACAGCCAGATGACACCTCTACGTTAAGCACTGCAACTTTGTGTTTAATGTTTGAGACTGCTATTAGCTAGACCTACCCAGATACTCTTTAACAACCAATTTTTCCTTACCATTTCGGTATGCTGAACCCAAAAGATTCTTTTGATAGACAGTTCCTGGATGCTGTCAGTTTATAGACTTGGCACCTCACTATTCAACAGTACTAAGCCCCATGTGCCCAAGTTAATAAACACGATAAAGATGCAAATGAAATACAGTAACGATCCAATGCAACTACACCATCTTTCTGAACCAAAGCTAGCGCCTTTGCAGGGCACTGCTGCACTGCATCATCACATGCATGCCCAGTAAGAATCAAAAATCCCAGTATGACGTAAGTAGACTACCAGAGGAACACACTGTGCTTCACTTAAACAAATAAAACAATTTACCAAAACTTTTTAACTGGGAAATTATTTTAAGTACGTATTTTAAATACTTAACCATCTGCTCTGCCATCCAGCCAGGAGCAAAAAAAGGAACTGCTACCAGAGCCTGGTAAATTGACTTTTTTCTTACCTTCTCTTCTAGAATTCTCACTCTTTTTTTTAAGAGGGAGTTCTCCTTCTCTGTCTCCTTTAGCCGTTTCTTGATATCTTCATATGCAGTGACAAGTGCGAAGTGTGAGGCAACAGACTCATCTCCACTGTAAGATGAAACAGGAATCTCCCCATCTCTCTTATGAGCGTTGTCTGCTTTTTCATGGTTCAAAATACAGATGTCATCCTCTACCAACTCCTCCATGACAGCTGTTAAAAAGACAGATATGAGGGCAAGATTTTCACAAAAGACAAATTCATCAAGAGTCTCAAGTCTGAAAACCTTCCAAAATAATACTGCAGGGTGTTTCTGTCTAAGTATGACAAGACTGAATAATCAGGAAATATCTTAATCTTGCAGAAAAATCTTGAAACCCATTTTACATTGAAAATATGCTGGTTAGAAAAGAAGCATCTTTCACTGTCACTTGATAAAAACATTTTGAGTACACATCAGATTTATGAATCCCCAAATTAATTTTTATTAAGGCTTAACACCATCCTATAATTTAGCTGGTACCTAATATTTAAATTCCAAAGGAATATCATATTAAGAGTTTTTGCAAGTCAGCACTGAGCAATAAAAGAGATTATAGTTGCAA
This sequence comes from Anhinga rufa, assembly GCA_013400875.1. Taxonomy (NCBI): domain Eukaryota; kingdom Metazoa; phylum Chordata; class Aves; order Suliformes; family Anhingidae; genus Anhinga; species Anhinga rufa. Next base: position 33,753 of record VZTV01047863.1, read on the forward strand.
GAAATCGACGAACTGCTGTGTTCCTGAGCACAAGTACCAAATTTCCTTCATTCTTGAATGCAAATATTAATACTTTTCCCAAACTTTAAAATGGAATCTTAAGGTACACTTGCATTAGTCCTTAAGAGGCTGCATGAGCAGCTATTCTTTACTTGGTCACAGTAGAAACTATCCTGCTGAACAATTACAGTAATTCTTGACTGCAAATATGGCAAGAATGAAAACACACTCAATAATGTGATCTGCCTCAACATGCATGCAGAAAACTGACAATAAGAAAACTGACTGTAAGAAAAGCATCACTCTAAGATACCAGGCAAATCCACCTGAATGACAAAAAAAGTAACTATTAGGTTGAGTTTTTGTACAACACACATCGTTTAGGCCCAGCAAAACATTCAATAAGAAAATAACACCTTTAAAAAAACTCCATATACTTTCTTGAGGTATGAGGGAAAAGGGTCTTAAGGGAAAAGCCCCAACAGCGTTTTCCTTAATGTCGCTAGATATCAGGAACAAGTTCAGGGGTTTGATTTAAAACCAACCACACAAAACCCCCCAAAAACTCTGAAACCAACCTAACAAAAAAAGGACATAGCTCACTCTTATTTAGTTATGAAGATCAAGATTCCTTCCATTTATATGCAATACTAACAAATGCTATACAGCACCTGGTAATATTTCTCCCCCCTAAAAGTACCAATACTACTTCTACCAAAAGCAGATATTTTTTTTCCCCCTTGAACAAATCCTTAGGTTCCCAATGATTAGCTAAAGAACCAATGGAAATGCTTGAATAAAAGAAATTAACATAACGAGACAGTTAGTATTGCTGGAAAAAGTTCGTTTAGCGATACTAAGAGGCAAAGGGATCAACTGCCCTGGAGCTTATCTATGCAGTCAAATTTCTCTCACTGTGCTAGCAATGGAAAAGCCACATGGACCGCAGCATTATGAAGAGCTGTAGTACAGCTATAGCTGAACAATGGTGCTGTTATCACATTTGTCTCAATTTGCTCCAAGCTAGTTGGACGACCTAATAAAAAACCGTGACAGCTCATTTATACTAAATAGACAGCAATGGAGTTGCAACAGTGAAAAAAAGCCAAGAAAGCTACAAACCAAAATTGAAGTCCTTTTAATGGTTATCTTCAAGAGGGGAACAGATGCCTTGCATACTGTTTGATGCATTCTAACAAAACAGGTAGCCTAAGCTTCCCTTGCTTGTTGATCTGCCTCACTTAAGTAGGAAGAACCTTGCAAAAAACGTCCGCTTCCTCTTCACTGCAAGAACACTATCCCTCTACGTACAAGGTGACCTTGACCAAAAGCACTACATCATTCAAACCGCATTAACTGACTGAAGGAATTGTTCATTTTGCCTTCTGAGACGAGCATAATATACTAGCTTTTTCCTCCCCCGTTTTGCCAAGAGCCCTGCAAGTCTTCTCACCCATCTCATCAAATTCCAAGAGCTTGCCTTCTCGAGGCAACACATCTCCTTTTCTCTGAACACTAGACTCAAATGTTATTAAAGAAGTGTCACAGCTTATCACTACCACTTGAAGAAAGCAGCAGATTGTGTGACCTTGTTCATAAAACACATCTTTATTCCCACACTTTCCTATAGCTCCTAAACTTGAGCATCTTACATCCCTATTTATTACACACACCAGTTCCACCAGGAGATGGCAATAAGGGAAAACAGGAGACAACAGCAGTAGATGAGACAGTATTTACTGTGTATTTTGCTAATTAAAAGTTACCGCCTTTATAAGCTTCCAAAAGAGCATGACCTTCCAAATAAGACTCAGCATACACAAATGCTGTTTTTTAAATTCAGGTACACACTTAACACGCCTACTAAGAGGACTGGTTACACTAACTTTTTTTTTACTTGAAAGATCTCATTTAATTTACAGGATTATTCAACTCTGGTTTTCTGATGCTGCTCTCTAAGCCAGCACTGGATGCTATTTAGAAGGCAACATATAACTCTACATAATTCAAATGGGCTTGTAATACACATTTTTCTAAATTTCTACACACAAGATAACTATTTTGGAAAGATTTGATATACACATATTTGACTAATCTTATTGCAACTAAATGACAACAAATTGCCCACAAAAGTCTACTTCTCCTGAGAGGCAGGTGCCCAAGTAAGACACCTTCCTCTCCGCTCATCCCTTCAAAGAACAGATATAATGATGGAACACTTTGGAGGGGAAAGTGGCAACACACCTTACACAGGCTTAAATGAAGTAAGTGGGATATTCAGAACGAATTGTGCAATTTTAAAACTTTTTTTGCTTTAATTATTATAAATAAATGAATTTATCATGAAACACTCTTCTCTGTACTGGGAGCTCAACAGCCTGTCACGAAGGGAAAATCAACACAATATTCACACTGTATATACTTTATTTTTATCTTTCATTATCTCTATTAACAGAAAGTATTAATAATATCCACACACCGTATTACACTGCTACGACCACAAAAAAGGGCAGTTGTTTCAGCTTTACAAGAAAAATGATTGAAATAACCATTGTCATCATGCCC